>JAYMFT010009960.1:0-31723 GCA_038088735.1 Panulirus argus
TATATATATATAGAAAGTTAACTTGAACAATGCTGTCTTACATGGCCACCCGTAGAACACGTAATTAAATTTTAAGATAAAAAGAATACAAAAACATTTCACAAATATGATAAATGGGATAGGGCATGTGAACTGCCTTGAACAATTAATACAACTCCAGTCTCGTATGTGACAGGGAGAGAAACATAAGGCCTAACAGAAAAAAAAGGGGGGGAAAAAATAATAAAAAAAAAAAAAGTTGTGAACCTAAAAGCTACCAGGCAAAGACAGAACCATTAATTCAAGAGTAATTCCTGGAAACATATCAAAAAGCATATGGTAAAGATGCATAATACATGATTAGAACAATTATTCAACAAGAACTATTATTTAATTATTCAATTAATTATCTAATGAGAGAAACACTGTTTGACAACATACAAGTCAAGCTGTCAGTGCACTCCACTACCCCTGCTGCCATGACAAAATCTTGCAGTAGGTACTTGTACGTATGTATGCTATCCCCTAACTTCATCCCTGAGGCAATCCCAAACCACTCTTACAATTCATTTTTTCTGTTTTTCCTTTTCATACTAGTTTACCATTTCCCAAATTAGCAAGGTACCACCAGGAACAGACAAAGAGAAGGCCTCAATCATTCACATTCATTCTCTATCTCTTCAGTGTAATGCACAGAAAACTACAGCCCCAGACACCATTGGCCTTTCCATAGTTTCCCCCAGCTGCTTCATATGCCCTCATTCAGTTCACTGACAGCGCAGCACCCCCTGCATACCATATCACTCTAATTCACTCTGTTTCATGCATGCCTTCCATTTCCAACACATCCATTCTCCTCTGTACAACCCTATCTACAGCCCATACCTCACAACCATATTATATTTTTGGAACTACTATTACTTCAAATGTATCCACTTTTGCTCTTCAAGATAACATTCTCTCTTTCCACATATTCTTCATTCCTCCCAGGACCTTTGCACCCTCCCCCATACCATGACTCACTTCTGCTTCCATTCACTGCCAAGTCCACTCCTAGATTTCTAAAACACTTCATATCCTCCACTCTTTCTCCATTCAAACTTTCATCCCAATTAACTTGTCCCTCAACTCTGCTGAACCTAATAACCTTGTTTTTATTCACATTTACTCTCAACTTTCTCCAATCACACTCTTTTCCAAACTCAGTCACTTCTGCAGTTTCTCACACAAATCATCCACCAATGCTGTTTCATCGGTGAACAACAACTGACTTGCTTCCCAGACCCTCTCATCCCCAACAGACCGCATACTCGCCCCTCTCTCCAAAACTTGCATTTAACTTCTTCATCATCCCATCCATACATAAATTAAACAACCAGGATGAAATCACACACTCTTGCCACAGACCAACCTTCACTGGGAACCAATCACTCTCCTCTCTTCTTACATGCCTTACAACCTTGATGAAAACTTTCCACTGTTTTCAGCTGCTTACCTTCCACACCATATATTCTTCACACCTTCCACAAAGCATTTCCATCAACCCTATCATGTGCCTTCTCCAGATTCATAAATGCCACATACAAATCCATCTGATTTTTTTAAGTATTTCTCACATACATTCTTCAAAGCATACATCTGATCCAAACATCCTCTACCACTTCTGAAATCATGCTGCTTCTCCCCAATCTGATGCTCTGTATTTGCCTTCACCCTCTCAATCAACACCCTCCCATATGATTTTCCAGGTATACTCAACAAACTTATGCCTCTGTAGTTTGAACACTCACCTTTATCCCTTTGCCCTTATACAATGGCACTATACATGCATTCTTCCAATCCTCAGACACTTCACCATGATCCATACATACAACAAATATCCTTACCAAACAATCAACAACACAGTCACCCCCCTTCTTAATAAATTCAACTGCAATATCATTCAATCCCGTCGCCTTTCCGCATTTCATCTTTCACAAGGCTTTCACCACCTCTCCTCTTTTCACCGAACCACTCTCCATGACTCTCTCACTTCACATACCACCTCGACCTAAACACCCTAAATCTGCCACACTATCATCAAACACATTTAAAAAAATCTTCAAAATACTCACTACATCACTACTTGCTATCACTTCCCCTTTTGCTCCCTTAACTGATGGCCCCATTTTTTTCTTGTCTTTCACACATTGTTTACTTCATTCCAAAACATCTTTTCATTCTCCCTAAAGTTTAATGATACTCTCTCACCCAAATTCTCCCCTGCCCTCTTTTTCAACCCTTGCACCTTCCTCTTGACCTCTTGCTGCTTTCTCTCATACATCTCCCAATCATTTGCACCCCTTCCTTGTAAGACCTACCCAAACACCTCTCTCTTCTCTTTCACTAGCAACTTTACTTCTTCATCCCACCACTCACTACTTTTTTTAATCTGCCTACCTCCCACATGAATCTCTTGCACATGCCATCACTACTTCCCTAAATACCTCACGGTCCTCAACCACTCCCCTAACGTCACTTGCTCTCACCTTGTGCCATTCTACACTCAATCTCTCCTAGTATTTCTTCTCACAAGTCTCCTTTCCAAGCTCACTTACTCTCACCACTCTCTTCACCCTGACATTCTCTCCTCATTATCAAAAACCTATACAGATCTTCACCCTAGCTTCCATCAGATAGTGATCAGACATACCACAAGCTGCTCCTCTCAGCACATTTAAATCCAAAACTCTCTCTTTTACATGCCCGTTGACCATCTCTCCTAATAACATACGTATACTTATGTATATCTCTTTTTTTTTAAACCAGGTATTCACAATAACCAGTCTATTTTCAGCATGCAACTCCACAAGCTCTCCACCATTTCCATTCATAGCACTGAATACCCCATGCAAACCAATTATACCTTCAACTGCCACATTACTTACCTTCACATTCAAATCACCCATCACTAATATCGGGTTTTGTGCACCAAAACTATCAACACACTCACTCAACTGCTCCCAAAACATTTGCCTTTTGTGATCTTTCTCCTCATGGCCTTGTGCATAAGCATCAATAATCACCTATCTCTGGCCATCCACTTTCAGTTTCACCCAAATCAATCAAAAACTTACTTTCTTACACTATCACACACTCCCACAACCCTTGCTTCAAGAGTAGTGCTACTCATTCCTTGGCTTTTGTCCTCCCACCAACCCCTGACTATACTCCAAAGACATTTTCAAACCATTTTTTCCCCTTTACCCTTGAGCTTCAGTTCACTCAGAGCCAGAGCATCCAGGTTTCTTTCCTCAAACTTATAACTTATCTTTCATCTCCTCTCATCTTGGGTACATCACACACATTCAAAAACCCCAACCTGAACCTTCCAGGGAGATGAGCACTACCCAGTTGACTTCTTCTGTTTCCTCTTTTAGAAATTTAAATACAAAGAAAGGAGGATTTCCAGCCCCACACTCCTGACCCCTTCAGTTGCCTTCTACAACAAGCAAGGAATACGGAAGTAGAATTCTCTCTCCCCTACCTCAGGGATAAAAATATATATGGCCTTTCTTTCTATTACCTGGTGCTGCCTCACTGTTTCCCGTGTCACTGAGGTAATGCCAGAAAACAAATGAAGAAAGACCCATCCACTCATATACACACATATATACATACACGCACATATATGCACGATACATACAAATTCATATATATAGATACATATATATACACATGCATATACAAATTTACATATGTACATACTCATACTTGCTTGCCTCCATTCGCTCACACTCAGTCTCTAGCTGTCATGTGTAATGCATCAAAACCACAGCTCCCTATCCACATCCAGGCCCTACAGTCCTTTCCACGGTTTACCCCAGACATTTCACATGCCCTGATTCAGTCCACTGACAGCACACTGACCCCAGTATACCACATAGCTCCATTTCACTCTATTTCGTGCATGCCTATCACCTTCCTGCATGTTCAGGCCCCTAGCACTCAAAATCCCTTTCACTCCATCCTTCCACCTCGAATTTGGTCTCATGCTTCTCCTTGTTCCCTCCACTTCTAGCACATATATCCTCTTTGTCAATCTTTTCTCACTCATTCCTCCCATATGTCCAAACCATTTCAACACACCATTTTCTGCTCTCAACCACTCTTTTTATTACCACACATTTCTCTTACCCTTACACTACTCACTCGATCAAACCATCTCGCACCACATACTGTCCTTAAACATTTCATTTCCAATACATCCACCCTCCTCCGTACAACCCTACCTATAGCCCAAGCCCCACAACCATATAATATTGTTGAAACAACTAATCCTTCAAACATACCAATTTCTGCTCTTTGAGATAACATTCTCTCTTTTCACACATTCTTCATCGCTCCCAGAACCTTCGCCCCCTCCCCCATCCTATGACTTACTTCTGCTTCCATGGTTCCATTCGCTGCCAAGTCCACTCCTAAATAACTAAAACACTTCACTTACTCCAATTTTTCTCCCTCTGGTCCCTTTGATTAAAAGAGTGACCTAAAACTTCTGTGGAGAAGTACATATTCTGTTTTGGGTGAGGTAGCTACTGTTTCAATAGTGCTGTGTAGTGCTGCATGTTTGTTTTTGCTATTTAGTGTCAAGGTTTTGTGATGTGACTGTAAAGTCGTTTGCATACAAAAGCTCCTTCATGTTCTGATTTGAGAGGTTATGTAGGAAGAGAATGAGGAGGCTTGGAGAAAGAATAGCTTCATGGGAAACTACACAGTAGAGTTTAAGCAGCCGGCTATGAAACTGGCCAAATGCTTTTCGTCATTGTTGTGAATTGTTTTTTGTGTGAGGATGTGTTGGGGAAAGTGTTGAATAATTTGTTGATGTATTTTACCACTAGTACTGTGTGGAAGGGGCACTGTAGTTGGATGAAGCCACCTAGATGATGTGTGAGGTCAGTGTATACTGTAGTGGTGGAGTAGGATCTGAAGCCATGCTGTGTGGGTGAAAGTGGGTGTTTTCTTTGATTCTGTTGTGGATGAGTTTTTCGCAAAGTTTGGATGCTGAGGATAGAAGTGATATAGGGTGGCAGGAGAAGTGGAAGCTAGGTGGCTTGGAGGGCTTTACAACTGGTATTACTTATGTTGGCAAGTTTCTAGTTGTTAGGAATTTTGTGGTGTAACTACAAATGGTTGAAGATATCTGTAAATGCTTATAATACAAAGGAAACAAAGCATCTTATGTGAAAGTTTAATTCATTCTCAAGGCTTGTAGCAGGAGAGTTCTTGAAAGTTTTAACGGCATTCCTTGTATTAGTGGGAGTGAAGTGTGGGTGGCTGGTAGCTTCTGGATGCTTGGATGGATACTGCGTAGGTTTTTCATGACTTTCCCATTTAGGTGTGAAGCTGGCTTATGAAAACTTTTGAGTAGCATCTCATTAAGTATGTTTGTTTTCTTTGGAAGTGGGGATTTCACTAGAATAAGTCAGGAATGCTTCATGAGTGGGAGCTGGATCGATGTGGTTAGAACTGGTTGGTGTAAGTTTTGTGGTTCATTGTGATCAGGAAGGAGAGCAAGTTTTCAGTTTCTTTTAATGATTAGATTCATAATGGTGTTTGGATTTGTTCTGTGAATTCTAGTGATAGTAAATGGTTCTGACACTATCTGTGTCTCCTAAGTTGCATGAAAAGTTTGCAGGTTTAATCTTAGCACATCTATCTCTTAGTTTCTGACATCTAAAATCAGAAACAGACATAAAAGGACCCAAAAGTCTGTTGCTGTTTGAATTCCTTTGTAAATGGGGGAATTCAGTATGAAGAACCCACCTCAATTAACTAAACTATGTTATCAGGAGTTCGGTATGAAGAACCCACCTCAATTAACTATGTCATCTATGTTCATACAGCTCTAAGAATATGCAGGGTAGGACTCCTAATCACTAAAGAAAAGTTTTGCACTTCCAATAAGATGTAGCCTATAGGGTGATGATTAGCAATTCTCAGTCAGCAATGCTAATGCCCATATCAAATTTATGTTTATATGCATATGATATTCAAAAATAAAAGTGAATGGAAGAAATTGATAAGTTTTATATCAAAAGAATCTTATGCCTCTTTGGTAAATATAAGGAGATGAAGGACAGTGATGTGTTTAAGTGAATGAAAGGTGAGTGATTAGGGAAATGGTTATAAAAGTAGCGATGCTGGAGTTCATTTGCTTGTATGACACATTAATGTCTTGAGAAAAAGATTAACATTACTAAAGTAAACACTTAAACAGCTAGACTAAGGAAATGAACCTTTCCTTTATTACAGAATCAATTAACATAATTTTTTCCTTTTTCCGTGAAACCCCAATTAAAGAATCAATTACCAGAATCTTGCTGGGAATCAAGATTTTCCTAAATCTGTGAAACACCAATAACAGAATCAATTACCAGAATCTTTGTGGCAATCAAGATTTAATATTCTCTGTGAAACCCCAATTAAAGAATGAATGACCAAATGATCAATTAAAGGTGTTCATGGGCACTAATTTTCTGATCCATGATATGTGATTGTTTGGAGGGCGAGACATACATATAATAAGGTATTATGACTTACAATCCTACTCTCCAGGTATATTAACCTGATATGGCTCTCAAATTTGTGTTCCAAGTTCTGCTGAATACTGGAAATATAACATACCTGGCTTTCTTTTGGATGATTTTCCAGTTACTTCATCTATTATATCTTTAAACTCTTTACTTGTTTCAGAAATTCCTAAAATCTTATTAATGCGACTCCGGTCTGGTGCAGGGAAGTGCTTCTCCACCAAGGTTTCCAGTACACCTGTTAGATACAAAATCAAATCTCATTTAAAAGAAAATACAAATGATCCTAAACACAATGATATCAAACTTGTTCTTTTTTAAACATATGCTTGCCTTTACTACTTTAGTGACACAGAATCAGAAACAGGACTGAATTTTCAAGGAAAACTCCTCGTTCAGTTTCTTCTGGTTTTACTTTGAGTAACAGATGATAATAAAAATAATACCTTATAATAATGGATATCAGTTTACAGATTTGTCACAATAATCCCAGTAAAAGTAAAGATAAAAGAAAAAAGTTAAGTTAAAACTATAAAGTCTACCTAAATCCTCTCGACCTTCTACCGCTTTCTTATACATTTCCCAGTGTTTTGTACACCTTGCCTGAAAGTACCACCTAACCACTTCTCTTCTCTCTTTCACTAGCAATTTTAATTTTTCATCCCACCACTCATTACCCTTTCTAATCTGATTATTGCCCACCTTTCGCATACCAAATGCATCGCCCACACAAGCCAGCACTGCTTCCTTAAATAATTCACATTCCTCACCCACTCCCCACTCCTCACCTTTTGCCATTCTACACTCAATCTCTCTAAGTATTTCTTTACACAAGTCTCTTTTCCAAACTCACTTACTCTCATCACTCCCTTCACACCGATTAATGTTTCCTATTTTCCAAAAAGCAACTACATATCTTCAACCACGCGTCCACAAGGTAGTGATCAGACATCCCACTAGCTGCCCTCAAGGCACACTTACAATCAAAAGCCTCTCTTTTATATGCCTATAAATTAATATGTATTTCAATAATGCTCCTGACCATCTATCCTAGTCACATATGTATACTTGAGTGACATACCCTTTTTAAACCAGGTATTACCACTCAGTAGTCCTTTTTATGCATATAACTCCATAAGCTGTTCACCATTTCCATTCACTTTCCTGAATAACCCATGCCCCTAAACTACTAAATTACTCACCTTCACATTTAAACCACACATCACAAATACCTGGTCTCTTGCATCAAAACTGCTGACACACTCACTCATCTGCTTCTTGTGACCAGGTGCATAAGCAATAATAATCACCCATCTCTTGTCATCCACTTTCATTCTTACTCACATCAGTCTAAAGCTCACTTCCTTATACTTTCATACACTCCTTCCTTAGCTCTTTCCTCTTACCAACCCATGGCTTTGCTCCAAAGACATTTCTAAACCATTTTTTCCCTTTCCTCTCAAGCGTTGCTTACTCAGATCCAGAACATCCAAGTTCTTTTCCTCAATTATAATAACCATCTCTCTTTTCTTCTCATCTTGGTTACACCCACACACATTCAGAAATCCCTGCATGAGCCTTCGAGGAGGATAAGCACTTCCCACTTGGCTCTGGCCCTTTTAGTTGCCTTCTATGACACACAGGGAATACTGAGGCAAAATTCCTTCTCCCCTACCCAAAACACACAAGCAGAAAAAAAATTTTGCTTGAATGACTGTTCATCTTTTGATGGCATCACACACATTTTGTAAAGTCTTTTGTATTAGTATGGATATTAAGGTCAAACCAAAGATAATCAAACAGATTAAAGATTATATCTGAAACACAACAGAGGCTCTATAATTCACTTAAAAAAGTTGCAGGCAAATGAAAATCCTTGAATTTTGCAAACTGTAAAATATATCAACTTTTCTCTGCATGATCTTCAAACACAACGAAATAAGTTAGTTAGTTACATTAAAGTTTGCACTATGAAAATGTTCCTGTCAACACTAGGATGAGGAATCATGATACAACAGGATCTCACAGAAGGAAAGAAAATAAAGAAGACCAACATATCTATATAAGCCTTGTTCCTGCCAGATTTCTAATGTGAATATGTTAATGCTTGCATCTGTCAACTCACCCAAGGATCAATTCAACCCTTATTAGCTCAGAAAGTTTCAAAGGGAAGTGAAGGATTACTTTTCTCTTGATGTACCATGAGGTCTAAGATCTACTAATTAGATTAGAGGCCCTGAATCTAATAGTCAATAAAGGTGAGAGTGAAAGACAGTTTGAAGATGATATATCAGTGGGTACTCAGGTCTATGCTGAGCTACCAAATACCAAAAGCAATAAAAAGTAAAAAAGACTGGCCAAGCCCTCATGATGTCAGGCACCTAACCAATGCAGCAGGAAGGATTGCAATGGTTATATGACACTGTAAGTTACCAAAAGGATGAAATAATTTTGTTCCTTTTTTTTCCATTTTTTAATCATTTAGAAGTTGGCTATGGGAAAATCATGTCTCATTATGACAAATGGATTTCAAAACATAGGTGATTATTAGCGCTTATGTACCTGACCATGAGAGAAAGATGAGAGGCAAGTGTATTACGAGCAGATGAGTGAGCGCTTCAGCAGTTTTGAAGCAGGAGATTGGGTATTAGTGATGAGTGATTTAAATGCAAAGGAAAGTAATGCACCCAGTACTATAATAAGAATGGTGAGCAGCTTGTGGAGTTATATCCTGTAAAAAGAGGTACAAACATAAGCATACATGGGAAAGAAAGGAAGATTATAAGAAGGCATTATAAGATTATGTACTAAATGACAGGTGTGCATTAGAAAGATTATTGGATCTGAATGTGCTGAGAGGGGCAGCTGGTGGGATGTGGGTAACAAAATGAGTGACAAAATGGTGGTAAAATTAAATGAGCTTGGAAAAGACACAGGTGTTAAGAAATACTATGGGAGACTGGGTGTAGAATGGCAAAAGGTGAGAGCAAACAAAGATTGTGGGGAAAAAAAAAAAAAAAAAGTGCTGACATATGTGAGAACACTGTGTGACACGAGGAAGATGGGAATTAGGCTGGTGAGAAAGGGTAGAGAGTAGTGAAGGTAAGTGGGTGAGATAGGGTAGTGAGTGGTGGAGGTAGGCAGGGGAGAAAGGGTAGTGACTGCTGGGATGATGAAGTTAAGTTGCTAGTCAAAGAGAAAAGAAAAGCGTATGGTCAGCATTAACAAGGAAGGTATGCAAACAGTTGGGAGATGTATGAGAGGAAACAGCATAAGGTCAAAAGAAAGGTGCAGGGGTTGAAAACAAGGGCAAATAAGGGTTGGGCTTAGCAATTATTAATAAATTTCAGGTAAAATAAGATGTTGTGGAAGGAGGTTAATAGCAACAGATAAAACAAAAGGACAAATGGGAACATCAGAGTAGATGGCAAATGGGGAAATGGTAAGAGGTATTGATGAGGTACAGAGAAGGTGGAGTGAGCTTTTTGAAGGACTGTTAAATGTGTTTGATGATCTATCTATATATCTATATCTCTGATGCCTGTTCCCTCCTGAAACTCCCTCACAGGGGTGGCCACAGAAATAGTCTCAACAACTAATGAACTCTAATGCTGCTTCTTAGCCTTTAGTGCCTCACCCTAAACAGGCTAACAGCAGAGGGCAACTCTAATGAAGTGTTTGTAGATGCTCCTATTTAATGTTCCAACTATTTAATTCTACCAAATGCTTCTTCCTAATGATCCTACCTACTACTTGTACCTAATGGTCATGCCTATATGTTCCTACCCACTACTTATATCTACTGCTCCTACCATTTTGCCAAAAGGAAAGGCTAGTGCATGGTGTTCACCACAGGAAAATCTAATTACAAAGAATAAACTGTGTGAGTTAAGTGTTGTCATGTACTGTGTGTGACAAAAAGAGAATGTATTTTTGTGGATAAAATGCCAGTAGTCCACTTGTGGGTGAGACAGAAAGAAAAGAAAGCAACTTGACAACCAATGAAGTACAGGCTCACTACGCAGCCATCAATAACCCTCCCAATACCCAGGCGGGTAGCACATGTAATATACCTCCCTGGTCATTGGCTGCCTACCAACTACAATCTACATGATAGGCTGATAGATGTAAGGTGTTTGGGTCAGAGAGGTATGCAAAGTGATAAGAGTCTTGCAAACAGTTTAGTGATGAGAAAACAGGTGGTGAAAGCCTTGCATAAGATGAAAATGTGGCAAGGTAGCTGGAATGGATGGTACTGCAGCTGAACTTTTTAAGATAGGGAGTGATTGTATTGCTGACTGGTTAGTTTGGATTTCCCTGTATCTATGGATTATGGTGAGATGTCTGAGGATTTGGGGAATGCATGTATAATGCCAGTGTATGAAGGCAAGGGGAACATAAGTGAGTGTACGAAATACAAAGGAATTAGTCTGTTGACTGTGCCTGGCATATTGTATGGGAAAGTGGTGATTGAGAGGGTGAAGGCATGTGCAAAGCATCAAAATATCTGATGCATACCTAGCACAGTTTTCAAGGGTATTCATCCCCACAGCCTGGGCTGGGACCAGGCTGCTGCACTTGGTCACTTGTCTACCAAGCTGTTGGAAGTTGCAACTCAAGCCTACATAACCCCCACAGCCTAGGTGGTCTGGTAAACTTTGTAAGTTTCTTTTTTTCATGTTGAAGGCTCCTGTTACGGACAAAAGTCCTCATCAAAGCTGGACCCTAATTGAAATATAGAGAGAATTAAGAAATGGGGGGGGAAAAAAAAGAAGGGGAAGTATTTACGAATTTTTGAGAAAATGAAAGACCTGTCTTTTGAAATGAGCCAGGTCATAGTTATTGGGAAAGACACGAGAAGGTAGAGAGTTCCAAAGCTTTGATGTGTGGGGAAAGAAGCAGTTACCAAAAGTACAGGTTGTACCCCTCTAATCTGACGCTCTGAGGTCCAGCAACTCCCAAGCTCCGACACATTTAGAATCTGCTGCCATAGTTTGTGGATATGCCACCAGGGTGGTGCAGTTAGCAAGTTAGCAGCAATAAGGTGCCAAAATCTGTTTAAACTGCAGCCGAGCTAATCAAAAGTCCTGTTAATTTCTTATATTCAGCTGTATTATAGCCCTTCAGAATGTCATCCAGGAGACCAAGAGGTGAAGAATATGGTGATCATGCTAATAAGCATAAGCATAAATCATTATTGATGCTTGAAAAGGTGGTGTTGCTGAGAAAATTAGATAAAGGAACTTCTGTACAGATTTTGTTTGAGTACTATGAGATTGGATCATCAATTGTGTATAACGTAATGAAACAAAAGGAGCAGATTTTTAAAGTTTTTAGCTGAAAATGAAGGCCAGAAAAGTTTAAAGTTTTGGAAAACTTCGAAAGGTGCCAGGAGTACAGAATTATACAGTGCAATTATAAAGTGGTTTAAGCTCCGACGTAATGAAGGTGTAAACATTTCTGGGGAGATGTTTAGCTGTGACAAAATTTGTGGATGAATTTGTATAGTTAGTAGCAGCGGAAAACTAATCCACAGAATAAGTGTATAATGCTGACAAACCTGCCTTGTATTGGCATCCTATGCCACGAAAAACCCTTGCCCAAGATCACATGAAACCAAGCTGATGATAAATGGTAAGAATCTTCACTCAAGGGCCTTTAAAGAAATGAAAATTTTTCCACTTATCTACCATGGTGCTAAAAAAGGGTGGATGACAACTAAACTTTATCTTGAATGGCTTGAAAATTTTTGTGTGTGAAGCTAGAGCACAATGTAAAGGAGCATCCACACTATCGACCAGTGCCCAGCAGGCACAAGTGTTAAGTCTGTCATTAAACACTGTGGCAACTCTGACAGGCAAATCAGCAGATTACCCTTGCCCGTAGTTGAGCGAAATCAGACTGCCTGGTGGTTTGATGCTGGTCTGGAGCAACGGCACTGCTAGCCACAAAAAGTTACCACTCTTTACACCATATAGTTTTTTGCACTATATTTCTTTTCTTTTTTATGCACACAGCAATCAATATGCTACACAGCATTATTTTTCTTTTCCTTTCAACTTTGCTGTGCATGGTGATACTGCACTCATGGCCTGCCAACCACCTACTGGCTACTGTACGACTTGACTGCCCAACCACCTCAACAGTGTGGACAACAACACAGGCATGCCCAACAGACTTTGCCCGGTGAGGGAACAGCCCGACAGAGTGGATGTGGCTTAACACTGTTGGCCTTGATCCAAAGTGTAAAATATTTTTTATTTTATATAACTGTTCGGCACATCCCAAAGCAGAACCTTGTTTGGAGGCGTTATAGGTTGTATTATTTCGTGCTTTAAGCTCTGTTCGACTTTTGATAACACATCAATATGTGTGTGGAATGAGCTGGCAAGACTAGGGGTTGGGCATATGTTTACATATGGGTTCCTTTAGGAGTCAATATCTGTTTTCCAGCATTTTCTGAGATCTGGCAGTGGTCAGGTCCCAAGGTGGACAGATTACAGAGGTTCATCCTGTAATTGTCCAGTGCACCCTTAAACTTCTCTACTGTGTATCCCATCTTGTTTCTGATGATAGCTGGCAAGGTGTTGAAGAATCTTGGGCCCCAGATGTTTCAGATGTTCTCTCATTTTGCAGGGAGGAACAATGTGGTTTAGGAATGATAAAGGATGTATGTGAGAAATATTTAGAGGAACAGAAGGATTTGTAAGTGGCATTTTTAAGGATCAGTGGAAAGTATGTGATATAGTGGATAGAAATGCTTTGTAAAATGTCTTATGAATATACAGAGTACGAGAAAAACTACTAGAAACTTTGAGAAGCTTTTATAAAGAGTTGAGAGGAGAGTGAATGGTGTTTGGTTCAAGGTGAAAATTAGTCAGTGATAGGAATGTGTGATGTCAATGCATGGCTGTTCAATTTGTTTATGGATGGGATGGTAAGAGGGGTAAATATAAGAACTTAACAAGACTGTTAATTAGCTCAGCTGCTGTGTAAACAGATTTTGGCACCTTAATGCCGCTAACTTGCTAACAGCCCCACTCTGGTGGCTGATCCACAAACAAATGATGGCAGATTCAAAATGTGCTGGAGCATGGGAGTTGCCAGACCTCAGAGTGTCAGATTAGAGAGGTACAACCTGTACTTTTATTATATACCATGTAAATCTGAATGGTCTACATTGTTTCAATGAAAACTTGGATCTTCTTTTCGTACTTGTTTTCAGTGTGCCTTTTTGTGTTTATCTGCTGTGCTAAATCAGTTAATGCTTTGTCTCAGTAGTATTGTGAGAGGTTTACCTGGTTCACCTATCATTCTCTCTTTTTTAGAAGTATTGTTAAAATGCCTCCACATCGTAGTACTGAATTTTCTCTCAAGTTATTGATTGCCTCTACTGTATCTTCTTATAATAAATTAAAGCAAGTGCATGTTTATCACTGTCACCAAATATGTCATTGTCTGCTTCTTCAGTCTCCTGATACTAAATACTGACTAGTCAATCAACAAATCTGGCAAATTCTACAGGGGTCTTTAAAAGGCCCAATCTCTGACTATGTTTTTTCTTTGTTCTTGCATGCAAATACTACTTTTGAATTTTGATCCATGTTTTGGATAGCTTTCTCTTAAGTTAGTCTTTGTTCCTTTCTGTGTGACTCCATTATTTCTTTGTTCACAATTCTTATCTTCTTCTAACTGCTCAACTTTATTTCTGTTTACTGGACATTTTTCTTTCTTTCATTCTTCCATTATGTTTTGTATACAGATATCTTTCTCTTTACGGGATTACATTTCTTTTAAAGTACGAATTTTGCAATCACTCAAATCTAAAAATGGTGAAAACAAGTGTGTTATTCCTTGCAATACTGGCACTGAGAATGTCTTTCCAATTTTGTCAGCTTCACTCTATCCTACAATATCAGATTGGAAAATGAAGTTGTCTGTGATGGGAAACAGATATACATGATGGTACAGTAATGATGAAGGTGCTGTATGGCTGCTAGGTATTGCAAATAAAATGCTTACGAACAGTATGTAGTGTGAGGATGGTTGATCAAACAAGATAAGAGTGAGGAAGAGATAGGTGTGGTAGTACGTAGAATATGGCTGAAAAAGATAAAGAGCATATGCTGAAAAGGTTTGGACACATGAAGAAGATAAGTAAAGAGAGGCTAACTTATAGGGGACACATGTCAAAAGTGGAGGGAACTAGGACAAAAAGAAAGGATGGAGTAGTGAAAAATGCTTTGAGTTACTGAGGTCTGAACATATAGTCAAGGGTGAATCAAGCATGGAATGAAGAACATTGGGGCAATGAGGTATATTGGGGGCAACGTGCTGTCAATGGGCTGAACCCGAGCATGTGAAGCAGTCTGGGGAAACTACTGAAAGGTCTATGAGGCTTGGTTGTACAATGGGAGCTCTGGCTTGGCACATAATACATCAGAGTGGATGTGAGCAAACAAGATAATTCTTCATCTGTTCAACGCACTACCTCAAAAACTCAAGAAATGGAGAAAAAGTTAGAAAAAATTATTTATTGTAAATATTCACACTCCCATTCCTACACATTTTTTATTTTCTATTACTAGTAAAACTTTTAAAGAGAAAAAAAAAAAGGCATTCCTTCTCAAGTGAGTTAATCATTCAATGCAATGGAATGTCAAAAGTCAGGCAAGAAAAGAGATTAGAACATTACTAAAACAGAATTCAATGATAATATAGGAAAGCTATAATACCTACCTTTTGCTGTTGAGACAAAGTCTGAGAGCTCCCCATCATCTTTTTCCAGTTGTTCTAATGTGCGTGCCTCACCAGTGGATTGTAACCCAATTACGACACACCTGTTTGTTTTTACAGCCTCACGAGCTAATCTCACAGCATGGTCCACCTGAAGTAAAATCAGTTATTAATCTCATAGAAAAGGAAATGTGTAAATGCATATTCTTCTTTCAACCTCTGCAAACACTACAACAGAGTAGCCCTCTGCCTGTGGCCTGTTAAGGGTGGGGCACTAAAGGCGAAGAAGCAGCACTCAAGTTCACTATTTATAGACTACTGCTGTGGCCAACCCCTTAAGGGAGTTCCGGTTGGGAACAGGCAACAGAGATATAGAAAGATAGATATCCTTCTTAATTACTTCCTAACACAGGAGTCCCTCTTATCTTTATGAAACTCCCCTTCCATTCAAGAAGTTGGCCGCATCCACCAGGCAGGACTCAAAGGTCATAAAATTTAGTGATGTTGTGTGTGAACCTAATACTAATAACCTTGCTTTGATTCACATTTACTCTCAACTTTCTCCTTTCACACACTCTGTCAAACTCAATCACAAACTACTGCAGTTTCTCACTCCAATTAGCCACCAGTGCTGTATTGTTGGCAAACATGAACTGACTGACTTCCCAGGCCCTCTCATCCCCAACAGACTGCATACTCGCCCTTTCTTCAAAACTCTTGCATTTACTTCCCTCACCACTCCAACCATAAACATATTAAACAACCATGGTGACATTACACACCTGCTGCAGACTGACCTTCACCGGGAACCATTCACTCCCCTCTTTTCCTATTTGTTCACATGCCTTACACCCTTAATAAAAACTTCTCACTGTTTCTAGTAGCTTACCTCCTCTACCATATGTTCTTAAGACCTTTCACAAAGCATCTTTATCCACTCTATCATATGCCTACTCCAGATCCATAAATACCACATACAAATCCATCTGTTTTTCTAAGTATTTCTCACACATGTTCTTAAAGCAAACACCTGATTCACACATCCTCTACCACTTCTGAAATCACACTGCTCCTCCCCAATCAGATGCTCTTTATATACCTTTACCCTCACAATCAGTACCTTCCCATATAACTTACCATGTATACTCAACAAACTTATACATCTGTTTTTGAACACTCACCTTTATCCTCGCCTTTATACAGTGGCACTATAAATGCATTCCAACAATTCTCAGGCACCTCACCATAATCCATACATACACTAAATATCCTTACCAACCAATCAACAACACAGTCACCCCCTTTCTTAATAAATTCAACTGCAATGCCATCCAATCCTGCCACCTTGCCAGATTTCATCTGCAAGGCTTTCACCACCTATTGTTTTTTTCATCAAACCATTCATGACTCTCTCACTTTGCATAATACCCCAATCTAAACACCCTACATCTGCCACTCTATCATCAAAAACATTAAAGAATCCTTCAAAATACTCATTCCACCTCCTCACTCCATCACTACCTGTTATCACTTTCCATTTTGCTCCCTTCACGAATGTCCCCATTTGTTCTCTTGTCTTTCACACATTATTTACTTTCTTCCTAAACATCTTTATATTCTCCCTAAAGTTTAATGATCCTCCCTTATCCCAACTCTCAGTTACCCTCCTTTTCAACCCCTGCACCTTTCTCTTGACCTCTTACTGCATGCTCTTATACATCTCCTAATCATCTGCACTCTTTCCTTGTAAGTACCGCCTAAATGCCTCTCTTTTCTTTTTCACTAACAGCTTTACTTCATCCCACCCCCACTCAGTGCCATTTCTAATGGAAGAAAGTAGATAAAATCAAATTAATTTTACAACCTTTACACCAATAATAATAGCTCCTTCCTTAGACATCTGGGACCCAATGATATGCTACCTGTACAGATAACAAATCAAGTTAAAATGACAGTTGTTTATGAAGAGTGTGATTCTGGGGTCATTTAATACGCAACAAAAAGTAGAAATATGTTTCCTACCATCAGTTAAAAATATCAAGCTAAGCTCAATGTTTTTCACCTGGGCATTGTCTTCATCAAGTGCAGGTGGCCTCTTCTGTGCAGGAGGGGCTGAAGGTGGATGGCGGGGTAAGGATCTGGAGTCGAAGCTAGGGTGAGAAGTGCTGCGGACAAAGTCCCCTCCAGTCGGTGATACAGACCTAAACAACAAAAAAGACAAACAATGGTTACCTTTTATGCATTTTTGGGATGCACTGCTGCTATTTCTTCTCATCCCAAATCACTTGGGTAAAGCAATGGTGAATAAGCACGAATAAAGCATATGGCTATGAAAAGGATAAGGGCCACAGAGGGGTTAAAAAATTTTGCATGTCTTACACAACATATTTGATCTACATTCTATTTTGTAGCATTAAACACACATATGAGTGCTATAGTGAAAACAAAATGCATTAACAACATAAAACATAGGTTCCACTCCATGGCCAGGTAGAATCTGTAGGGTATTATCCACCAATGTATGCACAAAGATGGTCAGTCATATTATTACCCCCGCAGATTAAGCTGAGATTATGCACCCTTAAAAAAGTTGAGAGTTAGCGTAAAGGATGATACTTTTTGTGACATCTGCAAACCAAAAGGATTCAATGCACTCTGTTACTGTTAAGACACATTGGTATGTGGCTAAACCTTTCTCTTTTTAAAATACCTGTTCACTGTTTCCAACTTAGCAAGACAGTGCCAAGAAAAGATGAAGTCTCATTTGCTCACATCTACTCTCTAGTTGTCATGCAAAAAGCACCAGAACCTGAGCCTTAGCCAAGCTCCAAAGACCATTCTGTGGTTTACCCTGACCACTTCATATGCAATGGTTCAGCCCACGGACAGCATGTAGTCCCCTTTATACATCACTCTAATTCACTCTATCCTAGGTATGCCTCTCAACATCCTGAATGTTTGTGCTGCACTATCTCAAGGCCTCTTTCATTCCATCTCTCTATCTCCTTGGTCTTTTCCTCCATGGAGAGAAACAAAATAACTTGACACATAGGACATGCAGTGAGCATTTAGCATTATCCTTCTGTTACCGTAAAATTTCATCACTGACAGTCATAGATAGGTACTCATACTTACTTCATTCAATTCTGAACCATGAACCTTCTTAGGTTTCCTAGCTCATCTTCTTCATATATCCTAACCATTTTAACACACCCTGGTCAGTTCTTTCAATCAAGCTAAGCTTACTTCCACACCTCATTCTCAAACTATCATTCTAAACACGATCAATCCATCTCACAGTTTTCTTGAATCTTAAACTATGGGATACATCTGAAGTGACAAACCCTGAATAAAGGTAAAAATACTTTGTACTTTATCTCTCTCTATTACATATCATGGAAGGAAATACCCAAAAAGATACTGAGTTGACTGAGGAGGTCCCTGGCCAGTTGCATGGATGCTCCTTATCTACGTAAGAATATGACAATCGTATGTGTTCTCTTGGTGTGATCTCTTTCTATATATGCCTACACACAATACACATTTCATGATCTTTCCATCTACAATTCTATAAATCCCATATGTATCACTTACATATTTTTTCTTCACATAGACTATCATATATCATTTGCACTGTTTACACACACACTCTAAACATTATTTAGCAAGGTAATGCCAGAGGCAGAAAAAGGACATCATATCCTCACACCGACTCTCTTATTGTCATGTATAACAGGCTGAAAACACCACCACCTAAACAGAGCTAATCCCCAAAGAGTTTTTCATGGTTTCTCCTGACCACCTCACATGCCCTAGTTCAGCCCACTGACAGCTTATTGCCCTGTGAACCACATCACTCTAATTTGCTCTATCTTATAAGTGTCTTACACACACTAGCATGTTCAGGCCCCAATAACCCACAGCATCTTTCACATTCACACTCTTCCATACTTTTTCATTTTCTGCCCATGCATCCCATCCATACACCACCACCATGATCACTAAATCACCAAACATGCCCACATTTGCCCTCTCTTTTCACAAAATCCACAACACTCCAGAACCTTTGCTCCCTCACCCATTCTACAATTAACTTCGTTTTCTTTAGTTCCAACCACTGCCATGTCCATCCCTATGTATCTAAAACAACCCACTTCCTCCAAGTTCATTCCAATCAAACTAATACTCCCATTGATGTATCTCTCTTCCCTGCTAAACCTCATAACCTTACTTTTATTCATATCAACTCTCAACTTTCTCCTTTCACATAAATATACAACTATAGCCATGCCATCTACAAACAACAAGTGATTCACCTCCCAGGCATTCCCACCTTCAAATGACCACAAACCCACACCTTTCTCCAAAACCATCATATTTACCTCCCTCAACACCCCATCCATAAATGCCCAAGGTGACATCATACACTCTTGACACACTCACCTTTACCTACAACCATTTACCATTATCTTTATCTATTTGCACATATTCATTATTAATCTATCTTTTTATATTTCTGATGCCCATTCCCTCCTGGAACTCCCTCAAGGAGATGGCAACGGCATAAAAGTCTCCTTAACAGGTGAACTCCCGTGCCACTTCTCAGCCTACAGTGCCTCACCCTTAAAAGGCCACTGGCAAGGGGCAACTCTTACTGCAGTATTTCCACAGGCTCCAACCTAATGTTCCTACCACTTAATTCTACCTAATGTTCCAACCTATTCTTACCTAATGCACCAATATAATGTTAGATCTACTTTTCTACCTAATGCTCTTCCCTAAAGTTTCTACTTAATACTTATCTGTACTGCAGCTACCATTTAACTAAATGACAAGGCTAGCACTCAGCAATCAAAGCAGCAAAATCTAGAGTTACAAAGAATGAGTTGTGTGAGTTAAGTGCTGTCAAGTGGTATGTGTGACTATGAGAGATTTTATGTTTGTGGACAGAATGCCAACAGTCCACATTCCTTGCTCTACTGATAAAACTCCTAACAACTTCTATCAGATTTCCTTCCACACCATACAACAGAATCACCTTCCACAAAGCATCTCTATTCATCCTATCATTTCTTGAGATCGAATGTGCTACATACAAATCTTTCTCTTTCTCTAGGAATAACTTAAGAGAAATTTCTTCAAAAGCAAACACTTGGTCGAAAAACGTTAACTACTGAATCCATGTTCCTCCCTAGTCTGATGCTTGTTACATGCTGTCACCCTCTCAACACCACTCTCCCATCTAACTCAACAAGTATATCACACAAACTTGTACCTCTGTAATTTGAACATTTACTTTTTTTCCCCTTGCCTTTATACAATGGCACTATAAATGCATTCTGCCAGTCCTCTGCCATACAGAGAAATTCAGCTGCAATCCTATCCACCAGAACTGCTTTGTCATGCTTCATTTTTAGTAAAGCTTTCACAAATGCACTTGCCATGAGTGTTCCACTCTGCACACCACATCCAAAACACCCCTGACCTGTCACCCTATCATCTAACATATTCAACACTTCTTCAAAATACTCACTCCATCTCCTCTTTCCCTCTTCTTTGTTTGTTACCACTTTCATGGGATATGAGAGAAAGTATACCACTCATGCACTTCCTGCATAACATAGAAGGTAACTAAAAGTGGCAAGAGTGGATGGCTGAGAATTCTTCCCCCTTGAATTATCACATTCTACAAGTAGGAACTGACATAGGTCTCAACTAAAAATTCTTCCCTGGAGGTTCACTTCCCTTGCATTTCCTTGATGAAGTAGAAAAAAGCAAGCCGGTATTAAAAAAAATGAATAACAATACTGTATATACAGGGATGACACTAATGTGGGGGATGCTGGGGGGGGGGGATGTTAATAAAAACTATGATGAATAAATAAGAAATATATAAAATGAATGCAATGACATGACTAAAAAGGACACTTTTGTCAAAACTAACCATTTTATTTTCTCTATAATTACCCCAAAGAGTTCAGGTATTACCTATGAACTTTTAAAAGGTTCCTGCAGCCGAAGACTGCACTACTTTCAGCTACAGAGGAATGTAGACTTCTTTGGAGCAAGAAGTTCTTTGATAAAACTGTACTCTAAGTGATATAGCCTCGCTAGAGGTGCCTCTCCACTTGCAGTGTAACCTTGAGCAGGCAGAGTTCAGTAACACCAGACTGTAACTTGTGGAGGTGTACAGTTTGCAGAAAAATTGTGCCTTTAACTGTTATTACATTTCTTAAATTGTGTGGCAGATACGACATAAATCTTAAAATGCTGTAGATGCCATCAAGACCATGACAAATGTATTAAGCACTGCATAAACAGAAACAATTGAAGGACAAATTTATGAATAAAAACAGGTAAGCATGTAAGCAAGCCATACAAAAGCATTAAAACATGCTATAATAGGATGGGAATGATTAGAAGTCACAATAGGGGTGAAAAATAAAAATCCTTGTTCTTGAATATCAAAAAATCAACTTGGCAACACAGCAAACATTTCAGATGGGACTTTGGCTTTAGGAAGTTATATTTTGAAGGAGACTGAACTGTAGCCTGGAGATGCAATTGCATTTTACAACGGCAATGTCATCCAGGATAAGTTCAATTACATAGACTGCCAACACAAACACCAGAGTTAAATGTCTACTTCTGCAATTCCATATAATTTCTCATATCTCCAGGAAGGATCAGTCTGTCATTAAACAAACAACAAAGTCTCTTTATAAATCAAGAGTAAATCAATGTCTATCATAGGTGACAGAGTCCCTTATATTTTTCAAAATATTACAAGTCAGCTATCATATCATACAACTATGTAAGAACACATTAAGCCCAACTATATTCTTTATTGTGTATTCAAAAAAAATCTATGCTATACAAGGAATGTAAGGCTGCAAGTTTTTCGAGCTGCAATTATTAGAAAAACACTGATAACTGTTGTGGAGTTGCATGGATAGAAAAATATAAGGGTTGATATTACAGAGTTCTAAATAAATTTCAGCCTTAGGTTAGATAACCTCGCATATATTAAACACTGCCACCTAACTCCATGGGATGATACTGAGAGGTTATGCTGCATCATTACTGCCATTTACTTATCATTACCTTGTTAATGCTTCAGTTTGTTTAATATTGAAGGCTATCTCCTGTTGCAACATTTGTTGCTTCAGTTGTTCTGCTTCAAGTTGCCGTCTTGATAATTCTTTCAATATTTCACTCTGTAGCAAATAGAAAATGCATAAAAAAAATGAAACTATTTACAAGCAATACATCAAGCGAACATAGACAAAAAAAGGGAAATAATAAACAATAGAAATCGTAGTCTGCAGACTCCAAGCTGTCAGGCAAGCAAGGGTTGAAGTTGTGAAGATGGATTCACCAATGACCAATGAAATGTGCTCTGGGTCGAAATGTGCACTGATTGGTACAGCTGGGTAGACCTGGAGGTGCTTAATGAGAAAATGAGAGCTGAAAGCCAACCAGAAATCATTCACACCAATAAAATGACTTACCGAACAATTCCTTGTTGAAAGAGGTTCTCCATCTCTGCCTTCAGATTATCCAGTTCTTGTTGAATTCGTTCCTATAGCATGTTGATTAGTTACAAGACAATTATTACTACATTAACATAACTGTTTATCTTCTCTATATAATAAGTGACTATAAAACACAGGCTACTTACATTCTATAGGGAAAAATAAAAGTTCATCTTTCTTACTGATGACTCTGCAGTAAATGCCAAGGTACTATTAAATAACTAAAGCAAAGTGATTTGTCAGTCTTTCCAATATCAAATGGAATCTCAAGTTCTTACCATGATAAGATCCTTAACATTTTCCAAGCAAACAAAGCAAGAAGTCTGACGAGAGCATTCTCTATAAAATGAACTTTCTTACACTACAAATTAATCCTGTTACATAAACAAGGTCTTTATACTAACATATGCCTTATTAAAACATTAAAAAATCTGTCAAATGTTTATACTTACTTTGGCTGACTACAAGAGCTGACTTTCCAATTATATACGACATACCAAGATGGATTACATTTTATACATGTTTAAAAACCTCATTTATAATGAATGATTGATACATGAGACCTGATTATATCATATGCATCAGTTTATAAAGCTTGTTTAAATTACATGAAATCATCTGTTACTTTACAATTAGATTTACTCTAAATTCATAACGACAACTGCAATTTATTCCTGTCATTTCATCAAGTAGTTTGATTCTACAACTATCTACATACTTTTTCTTGTGAAGAATCCTCCAGGAACTTTCTTGTTCTCTCTAATTCAGCAGTAAGGGCATTCTTTTCCTCCAAGGCATGCATTCTTTCCTTTAAGTGCACCTGCAGCCTTTCATTAGACTCTGAGAAAAAACAAAATACAATAAGCATCAAGAAGCTAATCATAAATAAATGAAGGCATATGAACACTGCAAGAAAATATGATGATAGCTAACTTACTATTCATCCAGTCCCCTTCCCCACCTAAATCTAATAAGTATCATTCTAGATTATCATACTGGGTGCATTAAGAATCAAATAGAGAGAGTGGTCAGTGATTGTAAGGGAAAAGCTGTGTATGCCTGAAGATATAGTACATGGGAATACATGAGAAAACAAAGAAAGAGACCTCCAAGGTGTAATAGCATTACAGACTATGACACATTCATGGGCCACCCAGGGTCAAGCCCACATAGATTTGAATAACTATCTATCTATCTATCTATATCTGTGACACCTGTTCCAACTGTAATTCTTTTCTATACTTGATCAGTTTCCCATGTTAGCGAGGTTGCGTAAGGAACAGATGAAGAAAGGCCACATCCACTCACATCCAGTCTCTAGCTGTAATGTGTAATGCACTGAAACTATAGCTCCCTATCCACAACCAAGCCCCACAGAACTATCCATGGCTTACCCCAGAAGCTTCACATGCCCTGGTTCTGCCCAACGACAGCATGTTGACCCCAGTTTCCCACATCATTCAAGTTCACAAGATCATGCAACTTGTTGCAGGCCTTTTACCCTCCCGCATATTCTGGCTCAGACCGTTCAAAATCTTTTTTCAGTCCATCCTTCCATCTTCAATTGAATCTCCCTGTTCTCTTCGTTCCCTCTACTTCTGACAAATATATCCTCTTTGTCAACCTTTCCTCTCTCATTTTCTCCATATCTCCAAACCATTTCAGCATATCCTCTTAAGCTCTCTCAACCACACTTTTTATTACCACACATCTCTCTTATCCTTTCATTACTTACTCTATCATGAAACCTAACACCAAATATGATACTCAAACAATTCGTCTCCAAGACAGCCACCCTCCTCCGCACAGCATTATCTACAACCCATGCTCTGTATCCATTTATACTGTTGGGACTACTAAACCTTCAAATTACATATTTTTGCCCTCCCAGATAATGTTTTCTCTTTCCAAACATGCTTCAGTGTTCCCAGAACCTTCAGCCTTTACCCCACCCTCTGACTCACTTCCACTTTCATGTTATTATTTGCTGCCATGTCCAGTCCCAGATATCTAAAACACTTCACTTCCTCCAAGTTTTTCCATTCAAACTCACTACCTAACCCAGCTAAACCTAATAACCCTGATTTTATTCCCAAGATACTGTAATCTACGGATGTCTGGAAGCTGGTGGGATGAAAACATCAACCTGTTGGCAGTCACTGATTCGCTGACAATAATCCCCATCAGTTGAGCAGAGGCTTTGGTCGTCCAAGGATCAATCAAAAAGGGTTGGCTAAAGAGAACTTCTTCACCAATCTGATGAGGACAGGAATGGTCCTGACCTTACATTCCCCAAAGAATATCTCATGCTTATGTGCCAGACAACAGAGGAGAGAAAGTAAGCATGTGAAACAGGTGTGAGTAAAAACAAACATGCAGTATATGCTGGGAGCTAAGTATATATGGTAATTTCATTTCAATCTTTTTCCTTCTTCTTCTTCTTATGTGCTTGCCTTCCCTCATCTCAGCAAGGTAATATTACAAACTAAGCATATGAAGATAATTCCTCATTGTCTAACTTCTGTCCCTACTTTTTGAAAGTGATAATACAGAATGAGAGAATCTTAGCCTCTTACAATCCCCCTATTTGGCCATCTACTACAACATGCAGAATATATAGGGACAATATACTTTCTTCACTGTCCCCAGGAATATACAAATTTATAAGAACTATTATCTTCTTTATCTGTTTGGAATGAGAATATTAAAATATATAATATACAAAACAGTCATCAAATTAAACTAAAACTGAAGAGAACCTGAATTAAAGACAGCTTGATGCAATACAGGAAAAACTTAGGATGAACACTCTTACCTTGCAATAACTTATCTACAGTTGCTGACAATCTTGAGTTGTGTTCTTCATTCATTTTAAGACGCTGATTTAACCGCAAAAGCTCAGCTCCTTTCTCATCTAACTGGTTTTCTAAACGTTGTATACGATCCTCTGCACTCCCATGTTTTTCTTGTACCTAAGAGGAAAGTGCAATACCTCTAAGATGATACAAAAAGAGGGGCACAGATAAAACTTTATTAGATAAAGCTCTAAAACTAGCGCCAACAGGAGATACAGAAGGTTGGAAAGGGTAACTTAGTGAGACATTAAGGGATTAAAAACAAAGGTGATGAATATTCTTTTCATTTCATGCATTCTAAGCTATAGAAGAGGTCACAATATTTTTATGTTATGCAATGAGAAGAATTCTCCAAGATGAAAATAAGGTCTGACAATCTAAAACACTTCTTTTTTCAATATCCACAAGTTAAAAATTCTTCACCTGGTTACTCACTTTTGTTCCCCTTTTATAAAGTTAATACAGGAGAGGAGGGTTTCTAACTAACCACTCCTGCCCTCATTAGTCGCCTTCTATGACATGCATAAAGTAGTATTTTTTCTCCCCCATCCCCGTTAAATGGTCAAACAAATAGATATGTAAAACCTACCATTACTATAAAAATTTTAATAAATGAAATAAATCTTATCTACCTATCTATATATCTGATGCCTGTTCCCTTTAGGAACTCCCTCAAGGGGGTGGCCATGGCAAAAGAGTCTTCACAACTGTCAACTCCACAGATACTTTTTAGCCTGTAGTACCTCACCCATAATAGGCCACTGACAGAGTGCAACTCAAGTGCAGTGTTTTTGGAGGCTCTTATCTAATGTTCCTACTAACAACTACTAATGTGTCTACCTAATGGTCCAACCTATCACTTCTACCAGATGCTCCCACTCAAACTTCTTACCTAATACTTTCATCTAATGTTTCTACCTAATGTTCCTGTTTAATTTTCCTAACTACTATTTCTATCAACTGATTCTAGCATTTTGCCAATAGGCAGGGCTAGCACTTAGCCCTCACCACAAGAAAAATCTAGAGTTACAAAGAATGAGTTGAATGAGTTACATGTCATGCTGTCAAATGTTGTGTGAAAAGGAGAGATTGTAAGTTTGTGGGCAAAATGCTAGCAGTTCACATGTGAAGCAGACAAAAAGACAACTACGTGGGTCAGAGGAGTGCAACATGACAACCAATGAGGTGCTGGCTCACTACACTGCCTCACTAACTCTCCTGATACTCAGGTGGGTAGCACCAGTTATATCACCCTGGTCAGTGGCTGCCTACCAACTACTACTTACCTAAATAAATCATATCTTCTGTTCATCCAAAATGGTCAAAGAAGTAAAACAAAAGTAAAACAGAAAGTCATATTATCTTGTGTCTCACCTGGTGAAGAGCCTCCATTCGTTGCTTCAACTCTTGTTCTACATCTGGTAACTTTGCATACTGAGCTAGCTTCTGCTCACTTAGCTCAACCTTCTCTTGTAATGCACGAATTTTGTCCTCTTGAAGCTACATCATGGGATCAAAAGAAAGTTAATATGATATTCATGTCTACCTAAGTTCCACAAAAGGTACTCTGAAATACCAAATATAAATTATAAAAGGGTAACATTCAAAGAAACTATATATTTTTTATTTTCTTATTCTAATCCTAAATACTCTACATAATTACATGCCCTGAAAATATATGAAAATATGTACTTAAAAGCAAATAATACATTCTCTCAAAAACAGCGTCAATTAATATTTTCACCAACTTTGTATGCAATAACTTACTTTATATTGAGCCTCCTTATTCTTAAGTTCTTCCTCTAGCTTCTCATTCAAGTCATGTAAGGACGTTGACTCTCTCTGAGCATTCAGATATCTCTTCTCTAAGGTAGCAATACGTTCTTCTTGGTCTTCTTTCTGGGCTACATTTTCCTTAAATAAATATATATATCTTTAGAGAGCTAATTAAAAATAAAACTTATATGTGGTACTATATCAAAATCCATGGGAAAGACATCTCAAAGTGACAGAATGATACAAGCACAGAAAACAAAAAATAATAGCCAATACAAAGATGAATATACAGGGGCAACTTGATAAAAAAATTAAAGTAGCTCATAAACAGCCATATATAACTCTGAATAGGTTTGGAAAAAATTGCTATTGGAGCAAAGTGTTCAATTCTGCGGTCAATACTTCTTTCCTGCAATACTAAACATTTTCACAAGTGCAAGTAATGTCAGCATAGCTGGAAGACAGTTTCTGGAACTGCATTACATTTACCTTTTCAAAGCAGGGCTAAATGGACAATTCTTAAACTTACTGAGATCACAACACAGTCTATGCTACTCCAAAAGATAATATTCGTACCTGTCGATATGCAATTCTGACTTTCTTCATCAAAAGCATTCAAAAAACACATCAGATATTGTTTTCTTTTCACATTTGATCCCTGTTTCTTGTGTTATTGACATAGCACCAGGAACAGATGAAAAAAAGGTCTCATTCACTAAGATCCATTCTCTAGTTGTCATGTGTAAGGCCTGAAACCATAGCCCCTTACTGACAATTCGGCCCCACATATCTTTCCATCATTTCCTCTGGCTGCTTCTTATTCCCTGGTTTAGTCCACTCACAGAACATCACCCCCTATAAATTACATTGTTCCCTGCACACTCAAAATCTTCAAGTTCCTTAATATGTTTTCTTTTGCTTCTCTGTCAAGGTCTGATATTCTTATACAGTGTATGGAGGATTACACTGTTTCTTGAGTACTACCAAGAGAAATGTCTTCATCAGACATTGTCACATCTGCTATCACTATCAACTTCCCTTCAGTTAAAACCTCTTTATCCTATCTTCCTGTCTTATCCTTGATGTTTCACTTTGCTAATTTAGTAAAACTTTGTAGTTTACTCAAGTAAATTCTATTGCAAACTAAAACAAAAAATTCTTTCTCTTTCCTTGCATTCAGCTGTTATACAAGTCATTGAAATGAGCTAATAATTTCTAGGCACAAATTCATGTGGCCTTTGTTGAAGTAGGTGTTCATGAGCAGAAATTTCACTATGTCCTTAAAATTTACTCTTTCAAAAACTATTATTACCTGTAAAGTCTGGTAAACTGGTCAATACCACTTAGGTATTAGCTTAGACCCTCATACACCATTTTGTGAATGTCTACAATTTTGCTCCATCTAAACTTTGCCTCATCACTAACATCACTGGTTTCACTATCTTTAATTCTGTCTTCTTGAGGATCATGGCTAGGATTCCATTTCATCCCAGAGCTGATTCTTTTTTTCAGATCAATTGTATTTTCAACATGTTGCTTCAATAATTTATTATGTAATTCCATCTTGCATTTTAAACTGAATTCTGAATTGTATTGTGCAACTGACACCCTGCAAATTTACCCAAGGTCATTCTCATACTTTTCTCCCGCTATAAAACGTCCAATCTCTGATGTCTTATTTTTTTGATTTGGTATTCTATGACTGTATTTGCTACAAGTTTCTGTCCACATTTCATATAATTCTCTCTTCATTTATTTTCTGTTCACTTTTACGGCATTTCACTATTTCCTTAACAGCAATGTTTGTTTTCTAATCAAGATCCATGATTAATCAAGCAAGAAACTTATTGCTAATGTTTCCCTCTTTTCCGATGCTCTCCTTTTCACCCAATGTTTTCTGTCTCTTGCTGTCTTCCATTATGCATTCTTTCCCTTTTGTTTAGTACCATCCCACTAAATTTCTAATTATTCCCTCATTGTATATTTCTATGTATACTAGGTTATTGCCTCTGGAAGTCAGACACCAGGGTGTGGTCTGTGAGGCTTGGCTTGGCATTATACACTGTCAGACACCAGGGAGAGATGTGTAGGCCCTGGCTTGGCATTATACACAACAGCTATAAGGAAAGGATGTGAGTGAATGAGGCCATTCTTCATCCATTCCTGGTGATATCTTGCTTCCAGTGGAAATGGCTAACAAGTATTGAAAAACAATATACAGAGAATGGTAGATGGCAATTAAGATGTTTATGGAATTAAACAAAGCATGAAATTACATCTAACAGATAGATACCTTGAGATCCCTCTGGAGGCGTGCATTTATTTCCTGTGCCTTCACTAACTCCTTCTGTGTTGCTTGTAAATTGTCTTCAAGTTCTTGCAACCGGTTTTGAAGTTCACGTACTCGCTCTCTAGCTGCATTCAGTTCTGCTGTCTAGTCATAAAAAAAAAAAAAATCATAAAAACCTTTACTCAAAATTCACTTGTATGGCTAATACTAATTTCCATAAATCAAAATCAAAGTCAATATCTTCTTTATGTAAACTTACACACGCGCACATGCATATGAAAACATACACAAAATCAAACTCAATATCTTCTTTGCGTAAACTTACACACGCACACATGCATATGAAAACATACACATAAGTTGAGATGAGCATTCTGCATATATACATGTAAGAGTAAAGACAGTACATACATACAAGGCTAAGAGATGCTGCAAAATGAGTATTAAATTCTCTCCCTGCAACACATAAATAGTAGTATTCCCACAAAGAAACTGCAGGAAACTGTTTGAAAGAGTGGCTTGTGAGTAGACATCCTCATCATGTCACCGAAGTCCCACATTAAAAGAGTCAAGGACACAAACTGTGTACTGTCAAATTCTTGAATACTAATCATGTATATGGATAAAGGAATATTCAACAGGCTGTTTACATCCTACATTAAGCCAAAATTATGATATGCTTCACAAGTTTTGTCACAGAGAACTACTAAAGAAGATCCAGAGAGGAGCAAGAAAAAAATGGTACCAGAATTAAGTGCTGAGTTTAAAGGGAGGGGCTAGAGACCTTAAATTTGTCAACCATGAGATAGAAAAGCAAGGGGTGACCTGATTACAACAAAGTTTTTAAGCCAGCTTGATCATGCAGAGAGAGAACAGTTTTTCAAAAGATGCAGCATAGAGCAGCGGCCATAACAAGAAATTAAGCAAGAACCTTGTTGGAAAAAAAATTCAAAGAACTTCTGTTAAAGTATTATGGCAGAGGATGAATGGAATAAATTTAATAATAAGACTGTGAATGTGAACAGTATAAAAAAAAATGTAAAAAGTTGCATGAAATCCAATAAAGTTCAAGAGATGAAGCCCCCACAGGAGTAAGGCTTCCTTCCCACAGAGTACAAATAGGTAATTACAAATATACAATGAGGCCTTGCAAGTGCATATCTATTTCCCCTGTATTGCACAGTTCTCCAGGTCTATTCATTACAAGTGTGTGTGTGTGTGTGTGTGTGTGTAAGTAAAATAATTAATGGAAACTGGTGAAAAAATATGATCAAAGTTAGCAGAGCTGGAGGTGGAAACTGGTGAAAAAATATGATCTAAGTTAGCACAGCTGGAGGAGGAAGTAATGAAGCTGAGGAATTAAATCAAAGAACATTAAAAGTGTCACTGAGGTGGGAAGAAAAATTAGCAAAGTGAAGCTTTGAAAAAATAAAAACATGACTACAAAGTCTAACTGGCTGAAGAAATTTAGAAAGTATGCTATCAGAGGAAAAAGAAGAAATAAATGAAAAGCAAAGAAGGTCAAAAGTATGTTTTCTGGATGTCCTGGAAATTTTTTGCAAAAGGAAATGTCCATAACACAGAGTGCAGAAACTACTGAATGTACAGTGGGAAGGGGAATCAGGGACATTTTGTGGGACTGTTTAGCGAACTCAGGACATGAGGACTAATGCAATAGAAAGTGACCAAGGGACATGAAAACGGGGGGAAATATGGAATCAATTGAAACTGTAGAGAGAACATTATGTACTGGATCCCTACCTAAACATGTCTGCAGATGATGATGAGACAAGGTTGTGAGAGAAATATAGAATGATAATGACTGCTTCAGCTTAAAAGCATACCTGGACAAATCCCCCCCACCCCCTTCTTTCTTTCTTTCTCTCTCTCTCTCTCTCATTTTTTAAGGCTCCAGTCATGGACAAAAGTCCACATCAAGGCCAGGCCCTAATTGAAATAGAGAGAGAATTGAGAAAGGGG
>JAYMFT010009961.1:0-16925 GCA_038088735.1 Panulirus argus
CTTTCGACTCAACTCTGTCAAGTAAGGAAACAGAGCTAGAACCACCCCAAATGTGAGAGCAGTACTCCATACAAGGATGTTCAAAAGACAATAAATTTTGACATCTAAACAGGATTCCCAGTTTCTAAGAACCAGACTTAGCTATTCCTGTAATGTGGGGTTTCCAAGACAGTGTGGATAGTACAGTAATACCAAGTATGTTCATTGAGTCAAGAGATGGAATTACAGAACCGTCGAAGGCGAGAGGAAAGTTGTGATTTTTCGATAGAGAGATGGGTAGAAATAGGGTCTTGAAGGCATTAAACAAACAGATTTCGAGTACCCCACTGAGATATGCTGTCCAAGTCTGAGTTTATTGAGGAAATTATGTCGAGACGAGATGCAGATCGAGTGAGAGAAGAGGGAGCAGAATTGAAGGATGTGGATGAATGCAGAGTTGAATTGTTAGCGTAAAAGTGCATTTAGTTATCTGTGGAAGAAACAAAATCCTTGATATATAAGAGAAAAAGTGTGGGAGACAGAACAGAAACTTGATGGTCACCGCTGGTGATGAAAAAAGGGGAGAGTCTGATCCATCTACAATCATGGAGACAGATCGGCCAGAGAGGAAGCTAGATATGATGGAGGAGCAAAGTGAGGGAGGGACACTAAAAGAGAGAAGCTTTGGAGATGAGACGTCGATACCACACCCTGTCAAAATCTTCGGATACATCAAGGGCAACTACACAGGATTCTCAAAAATCTCTAAGGAATAATGACCAGACATTGGTAAGATGGGAAAGAATATCACCAGTGGACCTCGCCTAACGGAAACTATTCTGGTGTTAAGACTGTGAGGTTCAGGATGTCTAAAGATATAGGAGTGGAAGGGATTCAAGAACTTTGAAAATGGTAGATGTCAAAGCAACAGGACGATAGTTGGAGGAATTAGATCGGTTACACTTCTTAGAGATGGGATGTAACAACACATGCTTCAAAGAAGAAGGAACTTTTATGTTTTAAATAGAAACGGAACAGACAAGCAAGAACAGGCGCAAGTTCGGAGAGACACTTCATCAGTACACGGGCACGGATGCCATCAGAACCATAAGCCTTGCTTGTGCTCAGAGAAAGAAGCGCTTTTCGGACAGTGGGAAAACAGATTAAGGGAAGGGACATAGTATTAGTAAGAGGAACATCTGGGAGTGAAGGAATGCTAGAGTCATCCAAGGTGGAGTTCGACAGGCCTTTGAGGCAAGTCCTTGCACTTAGCCCCAGGCCCGGACTCAGGGAACCCAATTTTCCAAAAGAAATGCAAGTCACCTCGAGCACGTGCTTTAAGTATTCCCTGGAGAAAAAGTATAGATTCTGGCATCATTTCCGAGTCTGAAACTGACCCCAATGCACCACTCCACAAAGGTGGAAGCAATCTCATGAAAACTATCGACCGATAGCATTAACATCGCGCATCATTAAAGTTTTCGAAAGAATCTAAGAAGTAAGCTGACTGGACTTATAGAAGTAAACAAGCCTCATAACCCAGACAACATGTTGTCATGGCGGAAAGATAGTGCCTTTCTTAGGTGCTTGACCATCATAATAGGAATGCTGAAGCTCTGAAAAACAAAGAATATGCTGACGTGATTTACACACTTAGGAAAAAAAAATAACAAATGTGACCATGGTGTCACAGCATATAAAACGCGAAAGATGGGAATAAATCACAGCACGTAGTTGTAAACCATGCCATATGCAGTACCTCCAGGCCTTAAGGAACTGTACTTGCACTCCTCCAGTCCCTCGTTCTTATATCTGACACTGACGCAAACACGAGCCGCAGTTCCTTATCATCCTTTGCAGATGATACAAGAATAAGTATGAAAATCACATCAATAAAAGGTACCGAAAGGCTACAAAGAGACATAAACGAAGTCTTTAACTGGGCAACCGAGAACAACATGCTTTTCAACGGAGATAAATTTCAGCTCCTCCGGTATGGGGGGGATGACAGACACTGACTATATCATATATCAAACGAATAATGTGGAAGACCTCGGAATAAGAATGTCTGGCGGCCCAACCTTCAGCGAACACAACAAAACAATGGCTGTCTCATGCGGAAGGGTGGAAGACTAGATCCTGAGGCCTTCAAGACTAGGGACGAAAAACCAATGATAAAATGATTCAAGGCATTACTTTTCACGAATTGAGTACTGTTGCTTTCTATCATCTCCCTACAAGGCGGGCGAAATAGCGGATTTAGAAAGTGTTTTGAGATCTTTCACAGCCCATATTAATGTGGTAGTGGAATGAAATTACAGAAAACGACTGAAAACACTGAGGGTATACGCCTTGGAACACAGACGGAAGACGTATATCATCACCTACACCTGGACAATCCTAGAAGGTACGATTCTCAACTTAAATTCGGAAATAACATCCTGCTGGCACGACAGGCATGAAAGACTTTGCAAAATACTGCCCCTGAAATCCAAAGGTGCCATATGCACGAAATGACAGAACACCTTAACCATCCGGGGACCAAGACTCTTCAACACCTTGCCATCTACCAACAGAAGCAGCATGGGATGCACGGGAGAGAAGTTCAAGAGTGCACTGGACAAGTACCCACAAAGTGTACCAGACCAGCCAAGCTGTGGAGGATATGTGGGTCTGAGGGCTGCGGCTTCCAACAGCTTGGTCGACCAACGACCTAATCCAGCAGCCTGGGTGAAGACCAAAAAGACGCCTCGAGATGTATACGAGGGGAAAGCTCCAACAGTTGAGGGGAGGGTGGAGAGAGCCCTGAAAGGTGAGGGGAGGTTGGGGAGAACCCTGAAAGATGAGGAGAGGGTGGGAACATCCCTAAAAGGTTTAGGGAAGGTGGATAAAGCCCTGGAAGGTGAAAGGTGGTTGGGGAAAGCCTTGCAAGGTGAAGGGAGGTTGGGGAGAGTTCTAGAATGTTTAGGGAGGGTGGAGATAGCCGAGGAAGGTGAGATGTACTTGGGGAGAGCCCTGGCTGTTGATAAGAGGGTGGGAAGAACCCTGAAAGAAGAGGGGAGGGGAGGAGTGCCCTGGAAGGTGAGGGTTAGATGGGAAGAGCCTTAGCAATTGAGGGGAGGGTGGGGAGGGTCATGGAAGTTGAGGGGAGGTTGAAGAGACCCCTTGCAGTTGAGGGGAGGTTAGGAAGGGCTCTGAAAGATGAGGGGAGGTTGGGGAGAACCATGGAGGGTGAGGGGAGGCTGAGGAGACCTCTGGCAGGTGAGGGGAGGTTAGGAAGAGCTCTGAAACATGAGGGGAGGTTAGGAAGAGCTCTGAAACATGAGGGGAGGTTGGAAAGAGCCATGGAAGGTGTGGGGAGAACTAGAATATTTGGGGAGGGTGTTAAGAGCTCTGGATTATATGGGATAGTTGAGAAGACCCCTAGCAGTTAAGGGGAGGGTGAAGAGAGTCCTGGAAGATGAGAAGAGGGTGGGAGAACCCTGGCAGTAGGGGGATGGTGGGGCAGCCCTGGAAGGTTTGGGCCCCGGAAGGTTTGGGGAGCTGATGATATACCTCTCCCGTCTGCGCTCCAGGGAGAACAGTCTCAGGGATTTCTGCCGTTCCCAGTAATTCAGTTCCTTTACTACATTAATATGGGCTGTGAAAGATCTCTGAAAACTTTAAATAATCCGCAGTGTCGCCCGTCTCATTGGGTGATGTTGGACCACAGCAATACTCAATTCGTGAAAGAATTAGTGCCTTGAATATCATCAATGATTTTTCTTCTCTTGTTTTGAAGGTCCGCAAGATCCAGTCTTCCATCCTTTGCATGAGGCAACCGTTGTTCTGCTGTGTTAGTTGAAGGTTAGGTCGTCAGACAGTATTTCCCCAGGGTCTTTCATCATTCATATCCCCCTCACCTCCCAGGGCTCTCCCACTCAACTGCCAGGACTCTTCCAACCCTCCCCTCGCCTGCCTGAGCTCTCCCCACCTTCCTTTCACCTGGCGGGGCTCTCCCTACCCCGCCTCACAAGAGGGGTACTCCTCCTGATGGGAGCGAGATAGAAGGCGTGGCCGCGTCAGCAGTTTTACTCATGATGGCGAGATGGATGGGAGACAGGAAGGGTTCCCTCCCGGCCCTCTGCCTCCCCACTCTCTCATCATCCGCCCCCACCCTCCGCCCTGGAACAAAGCCTCTCCTCCTCTCTGATCACTTAAGTTACTTGAGGCTACCGTCCGCAAGCCCACGCATCCTTCACGTTTTGATTTTTGCCGCCAGAGTGGCTGTTTCATTGTGCACTCCCACCCATCCTGTGGTGGGCAGTGGGGCAAAAGAGGACTCAGAGTGGACAAAAGGACTGGACCCCAATGATTAGAGTACATTACAGGTTCATTGTTAACGAAGACCGGAAAACGCTGAATAAATCACCTATCAGTGTACACGGGAAGTGCAGTCTACAACAGCTGAACATCAAATGACACCTTTCAAATAACCGAGGTAAAACATTGTTATGGATGAAATAATGACACATATCTTGTAATGTTCACAAATAACCATCTCTGAGTTCACTAATTTTACAATGGTAAGTATATAATGTTGCTATGTGTGGGACGAGCTTTGTTGGTAAAGTTTACATTTGGTGTGTTTTATCAACAACATGAGTAATCTGACATGAGTATCTATAGTGCAACCTAAGGCGACCCATCCTGTTAATGGTACCATATGTTGTAAATATATGGTTCTTCTTGTATGATATTATGATGGTATAGTGATATATGTATGTCGATTTAACTTAGCCTTAAGTCTGCAAGAGTTTTTTTTTCTTTTAACATTTTGAGTCTACTCGTAGGTGGACCCAGAGGATAATCAAATTCATCCTTCAGGGCAAAGCTTTTGCTTTCGCTGGTTCATTAGTCTCATCATGAAATCTGAGCCCAGACTCTAAGTCCAGTTTGGGTAATTTGGTTATGATTGCGACACACGTATATGACAATCATACTGACAAGAATTTAACGCAATTAGTGACGTAAGAGAATCACTTACAATAAGACTACCTCAGAGTTCTCAACATATTTAACGGCCATAAGCATAACAAGCAGTTCAGTTTGGAGTGTGGATGGGCAATCATTGACGCTCAGTCCCCGGCCATCGCAAAACCGTGAGAGTGTTACAATAGCAATCCTAGCTCTAGTGCCAGAAGTTTGTTGTAGGGACCCATCTATATATATTTGGAGATCAGATTGATTTGTGATGGTTTCGGTGTGATAACAGGCGTCATAATTGACTCATAACTTTAACTAAGGCTGTGATCTAAGCAAAGGCTTTGGGAGAAAAGTGGCAACCGTTAAAGTTAAAGATAAATTTCACAAGGGGCAGGACTGTGCGACCGTTGTCCCTCACGACATAGTTCATGAACTCCATACATTCTGAGCCCAGCAGTAGCTGTGGCGACCCATCTGGATGGGTGTCTCCCACCTGAGAGGAAGGTCTGGTTTCAGTTATTCTCTCTCTGATACTAGGAAGACCAAGCTCTTTCCTTACGTTTACAATCTCTGTTGTTTTAAGACACCTAAGAATAATACCGATAGCTTCATTCTGTATTATCTCAAGCCTTCTCTAAGGCTTCACAGTAACCTAGGGCGCAGTTTCATCATCAGTCACAGAGCGGATGTAAGCGATGTACATCATTTTAACTATTCTGACATTGGCCCCAGATTCTGGACTGGGGCCAGCCACAGCTGTGAGTGCCCTAACCCATCCCCTGCAATAGTGGTAAGTGTGGTTATAACAGCTTCAAATGTTGGTGCCTCTTATCCAAAACACCGGAACCTTTATACATAATCAATGTGACCCATTAATCAAATGAATCTCTCAGAAGACAGCTCTATTAGAGAGTTGTTTGTTGAAGACGATTTTGTGTCATCAGAGATAACAGGCCCTAACCTTTCACAATTTTCTGATACCTGGTTTATTATGGCGAATGTTTAATCTCGCCTAAAGGTGTTGATCAGTTCATTTTATTTCTTTTTAGTTTCAATACTTTATTCCTTGATAGAGGAATCGGGATCCTAGTGCTGTCACCAGGCACCCCTGTACAATAATACCAGAAGCATCTGGCAAGTGCCGCGAGTCCATATAAATATAAGAAAGGAGCTTACTAAAGCCTAAGGAAGTTAGGATATTCCTTCAACAACATCAATATTATTCACACAATGTGTGGCCAGCATTGGGGAGGGTCATCGTGTCTCCGTTGATCATCATACAGTCAGCCAAACAGAATATCCAAAGGTGTTCGGCATTCGTAGGCAGGGGCTGAAGAAGGTCGTTAATCAGGACACTGAGCAAGGTGGCGGCGCTAAGTACACCGCCCTACAGAGTAACAAGTTCCAACTCACTCATGTCACTTGTGTGTCCAAACATAACGGATGACTTCCAGTTGGCCGTGTAGCCAGGGATCTAGAGCCAAAGCCAGCCCTCTATACCCATCTCAGCAGAATGACTTTTTTCCTTCGAGTTGCCGGACACTGACCACCTTTTGGTTTTTAACCCTTTTCCATAACATTACCAGAGAAGTTCAGCTGTTAAAAGGGATCTATTATATATAATCCAACTCCTCGAACGCTATAGTCCTCTCCCACCAATAGAGGCTGTACTCTGGGATCCAGACCTCACTATTCATACGGTCATGAGCGTGTGTGTCTGTGAAGGTCGGAGGATCTGATCCATTCAGCAAGTCACATGCAGCGCGGACTTTATTTGTTCTGCGCATAACGAGTCCCTGCATGACGGTAAATATGAAGAATGGGACATCTTGCTATGGGGGTTACTATCTTCTGATTTGTTCATTGTACACCGGGAAGCTTACCTCTCGCACACAATCCTTCTGCAGATTATGATTATAACCCTCCCGTCTATGCTGTTTCAGTATAGAGTGTGCAAGCGTGAGTCCACTTCCTTCCATCAGAAATTGTAGAATATTCTTCCTTATAAATTCTCTCCAACGACAGTCCCAGAGGAGCTGCTTATGCATGTGTGAAATACACCTTCATATTCTTCACGAATTTCCATCCGCTGGGCATTGCCTCACCTGCTGTACAGCAGGGAGGTCAGCAGGGGACACCTGGCCGCTGGGCGTTGGTTCACCTGCTGGTTGTAGCACAGGACCACGTGTGTGTACAAGAGTGACATAGACACATACCAAGGAATGTATATATTTGTGAGTAATGTTGTAGTGGCCTGAGGCTGGTGGCGTGCCGACCCTCCCGGCACACTCTCCTCACACACCCTCCAGCTGGCTCCACCACTCTGGTCGAGATTCTGGCCACTCCCAGCGGGGCTGTCGTCCTTACCGACCCTGACACAAGCTCACCGTCTTGTGAATACCGTCAGACTCGGGCCGCCGCCGCCACCTATGACGTCAAACATGGGGCCAAGAGCACGTTACCCCCCCCCCCCGCACCACCACACACACACACACACACACACACGCACACACACACACACACATACACACACACACACACACATACACACACACAAGACCAACTTACCTAATACAACCCCCTGACGAACACAACTCGGACCACCACAACCCCCGAGCAATACAACCTCCGGACCAGCACCGCCCCTGAACCAATACAGCCTCCGGTACTCCTTCCCTTTATGGCAAGTCTGACGTTTTGGCAAGAGGGAAAGTGTGTCTTATCACGGCATCTGTGGCGCTCCAGCCGGCAGGACCTGGGTAGTGAAGGGGGACGGAGGAGGGGGCTGTCAGGTCTTGCTGACCAGGGGGACGGGCAAGGGGGTCAGTCAGGTCCTGCTATCTAGGGGGATGGATACTCCTAGATCACCAGGCTTTAAAATAATAATAATAATAATAATAATAATAATAATAATAATAATAATAATAATAATAATAATAATATATTTTTCGATTACAGCCAAAAGCTAAATATTTTCCACAATACACCCGCGTTAACGACGGTTGGCCTAGATTATCCTGGCAGGGGCGGGCGCCGCCTCACACGGCCCTGTTGTGCGTACCTTGTGTGCCTTCTGACGCCTTCGCCAGTCCCCCCCCCCCTCCCTCAACAAGCCCAGGTTGGGCCTAAGTCGCTCAAAAGGGTGGTTGATCGACCAAGTTGTTGGAGGTCGCAGCCCACAGCCTGGTTGGTCCGGTACACTTTATAAATACTTATCTTGAACTTTATGTTTTCCCACTGTACATCCAATAGTTCTTCTGATGGCAGCAAGCTGTGTGCTGTAATGCGTTTGCCTGGGGACGCGGATGCTGTAGGTGGTGTGTCGTCTTCTTGCCACCACATCTATTGTCTCCGGTGGCAGTAGGTTAGTCTACCACGACTATCGTGTCTCTAGGGATCCATTTTTCAGTGCAGGCTGGGTGACCTGCCTCCCACAAGCCCCCAGATTCAAATGTTACCATATGCCTCTGTGGCCTGTGTCCTGCCAGGAGCTCGCATCATTGCCGGGAGAATACAGGTCATGAAAGACTTCTGTCATAGTTTCCAACGCTGTCACTTCGCCCTTCCTGAGATGGTAGGTCTGCACAGCTGCATTCTATTCGCGACTTTATCATAGGTGTCCAGAAGACTGTTACCACTATGCTGTCCTCTCTCGTCTTGAGGGGTCGCATGATCCAACCTACCGTCATTTGGGAAGAAACACCAGGAGGTTAGCCCATCACGCATCACGCCGTGGCCTTCCTCAATGATCACGAGTGGCGTGTGTGTGTGTGTGTGTCCAAGGTACAGCAGATATTTCCTTCCTCGCCCTCCCCACACAGGAGGTGGAACTTCTCCCCACTGAAAAGAACATTCTTTTCGATGACTCAGCGAAAGACTGTTTGTCTGTAGTTCCTTAATGTCTTCCGTCGGTAAAATTTTCAATCTGGTTCCATCATCACTAGCAAAGAATGATCTGTGACTCGTGCCTGAGTTAATGGCAAATATATGGAAGAGGAACAGGAGTGCAAGCACAGTGTACAGGAGTAGACCTTCTCAACATTTTCGAGTCTGCTTGATCTTGGCGTCACACGGAATCCAGTGTTGCCTGTATTCTGTTGTTATTATGCATCATTATCCATTGAGAGGAAGGACAGCGAAAATCTTTTAACACATAAGTATAGTCCAACAATTGCTCTGCCTTCATAATCAAACACACTGTATATTCAAGTTATGTTTTCATAATATAGATATTACAGTTGTCTATTGATACCGTGTGATGTCAGTTTTATTTCTGTAGTTAGTAATGCACCACAGCACAGGGCTGCCAAGCACTGCCTTACGGGACTGAGCATTTTACCTTCGAGGCACTGCAGACGGCACGGTTTACAACTATGTGTTGTGATCTGTTAGTGAAAAGTTGTACGATCATCTCCCAGATTTCCGGTTATTCCCATCTAACGTATTTTGTGCATCATGACACCCTGGTCACAGTTGTCAAACGCTTTTGCACTTCACGTGAGCATAATGTTTATTGTCTCGAGCCTCGAAGGTTTCCTGAGAGGAATGGTCTTCCCGCCCAGACCCATCTTGCCTCGGGTTAAGGTCATTTCATTCCACAAACCAGGTTCTACATCTTGGGTGCTCCTGAACCTTGCATTACGTGCGACGTGGAATGTCTCTCTGGGACTGATCCATCTCTCCTGCAGCTGGGAAGTGTAGTCATTCTCGGTCTCTCGAGGATGGTGCCAGTGTTAAGACTTTTTGTTCTGAGGATATTCAGTGTTCATGCTAGTGGTGTTTTCCACTTCTTTATAACGAGAGTGTTCCACTCCTGCGGCCGAGCGCTTGGTCATGTTATCAATGTTTCCCTCGAGGTCCTGTGGTGCGACTGCTGGCGCCATAACGATGCGCACCACACTGGAGTTATTGTCAGGAAAGAAGTCGGTTGGGTCTTTAACTTCAACTTGATTTCCGACACACTGAACAACGATCCATATTGTTAGTACAGCATCTAACTCATCTCCTGGCAATTACTTGTATAAATATTAACAGAGGTATAATAAAGAACGGTTTATTGAATTCGGTCAGCCATACGACTAAAAACACACAGTTGAGGGATTACTTAAATTGGGGGTCATAACAGTAACCAGTTAATTAACCACAAAGGAGTCCAGAGCAGCAGAGGGAACACACTTAACAGGGCCCAGTAGACAATGCACGTCTTGAACAAAACCAAGGTGGGGAATGGTGAAATAAAAAAGCGCCGGTTCTCTAAGAGAGTAGCTCAAAAGAAACTCAGAGAATCCAGTAATTAATATGAGAGAGTAAGATATGTAAATTTGCGCAGAGAAAGTAAGAATCTTATACGATAAAGGAAACGTCAACATGAAACGTACACTGTTGAAAATAACAAAAGAAACCCTAAGGAGTTTTACAATTATGTTGGAAGCTAGAGAGTCACTACCTAGTATTCAATATCTCCATTAATAACGGAAAACAGTAACTTAGTTCAAGATGAAAAAGCCATGGCATAAACATTAAATGACTGACTTCTTTGAATCTGTATTTACGATCGAAGTCACAACCCATGTCCCGATTCCAGTTTTACTGACAAGAGAGGGGAATGTTCTTCAACATATTGACATACAGCCGAGGACATACTATCAGCAATAAAAGGAATGAAAATAAATAAAAGATTTATCAGAAGACAATGAACGAGCCGAAAAATGAGATAATTAAGCCCTCGACTGCCCTTTTCAATAAGCCACTTGCTACGGGAAACGTTGATGCTGAATGGGAGTTTGCCAATGTAACACCGATATTCAAACAAGGTAATAAGACACGGTTCAGAAATTATCGTCCTATTACCTTAACGTCTATAGTTGGTAAAACTTATGAAAATCATCATTCGAGAAAGAACTATGAACCATTTAGAGGACCAGAACTTTATAAACGATTCTCAGCATGGTTTTCGACGGAATTACTCGTCTGACAAATCTGCTGGATTTCTTTTGCGATATAATCAACACATACAACGAAAGTTAAACAGTTGATGATATCTACCAAGACTTCCAAGAAGCTTTCGATAAGGTTCCGCATCAACAATTACTAGCAAAAATTAGGTCATATGGCACTGACGGAGTTGTCCTTCAGTGGATAGGAAATTGGTGTATTACTGGCCGTAAACAAAGAGTAGTGATTAACTGTAGAGCCTCAAAATGGTTAGAAGTAACAAGTGGAGTGCCAAAAGGATCATTCTTGGGACCGCTTCTCTTCTTCATATATATTAATGATGTTGATAATGGGCTGCACTGCAATATATCAAAATTCGCTGATGATGCAAAGCTGGGAAATGAATCTACAAATGAGCTTAAACATCTACAGCTCCAGACTGACACACACAAACTGATGGACTGGGCTCATAAGTGGCAAATGAATTTTAATATCGATAAGTGCAAAGTTTTACATATCGGTAGTGAAAACGAAATGGCAAGCTACAGTATGAATGCCGTGGAACTGCAAAATGTGAATGAGGAAAAAGATTTGGGTGTAATAATCTCTGGAAACCTAAAACCATGTAAGCAGCGCACTGAAGGGGTGAAAAGAGCAAACACAGTTCTTGGTTTCATAGTTAAACCCTTCGAATGTAAGTCCAGGGAAATCATCTCTACTGTTTACAAATCCTTGGTCTGTCCACATCCTGAATATCGTGTTCAATTTCGGTCATCCTGCCTGAAAAAGACAGAATGGAGAGAGTACAGCGTCGAGCAACCAAGATGATTCCCGGACTGAGAACTAAATCCAACGAGATGAAGATATACGACTTATCTATCTAGCTTAGAAAAGAGAAGATAAAGATATGATCTATTACAATTATTTAAAATCATCAAAGGCTTTGATAATCTTGATCTATCACATAGCCAAAGACTTAATTCGTCTGATTCTATTCGCAGCAATGAATACAAACCTTCAATACGATTGTTAACATATAGAACGATTTGCCAAGTAGAGTGGTTGAAAGCAGGACCATAGTTACGCTTAAGAAAAGACTTGATAATTATTTGGCTTCAAGTTCACGACTTTCCTTATTTGCGCCTCCAGAGTCAAAATGACAATTTGCAGGTTATTCTCTTTGAATTATCTGTGTGTCTTCCAAATTTCAACACACGAATCTGTGAGTTTCTAATATCTTCCACAATCACAAACTGCCCCGAAAGAACGCAATGGTCCTTTATAAGATTAGATGGAGCTGGATACCTCTAAGCTTTGGATAAGCACAGCAGTGAGGGATATCTACACATTATAGGAAATGTTAGTGGTTTGTCGAGTTGCCAGGTGCGTCTTCATGATATAGTAGTTTCTTCCTGCTCCCGTAAGTCGGTGGGTGGGATAGCACTGACAGCCGGGAGAGAGAGAGGGCGGGAGTGACAACATAAGCCAGTCATCGAGGATCATGGCCGGACCTCAGTGGGAGCAGCGACCCACATCGATAAGTAGTAACCACCACACCAGGACTGGTGATGTGTCACTACCTTGGTGTACACCAGCTAGTAGCAGGATACGGTTTATACACGAGAGGCATGGCCTGGGTGTTCCTTGCCCTCAGGTACACACCCAGCCCCAGCAACTCTTAGGGAACACATCATACAGTTTATAGGGAAAGTCACAAAATGAGTTTTATTACTCGTGCTTAATTCCAACATCCGTCTCTTCTTCTGTCACCATCTACTGCTGTATACCACGTACTTAACCACTACCTAATCCTGCAGACCAACTAAACAACACATGTATACCATAAAGAGACAATTATTAAATTCAAAATATACCTTGTCTATTACTGCTACATACATGGCTGGAACATATATGAGTGGTACACAGACATGACTGGTAAATACATGTTCTTATTAATTATTAGATTTTTCCCGTTCTAGTCACAGCAGACACTGTGGTCACACATCCTTTTCCTGTCCGCCGTCTTGTTCTTCCCAACGGGATTGTCCACTCATAACCATCCGACCCAGGACAACCCTGGCATGAAACTTGTCAACTAAACTACATAGACTTATTTCCCCGCAACTCGGGCAGTTGTTTATGCTGCCTTCCTTAGCGTAGCAGAACAATGACTCTCTTCCAGTGGTCCTGTGGGAGACCATCGCCTCCCATACCCAACCATACAAGGTCACTCCTCACCCCATATACAACCGCTTGTATCCCGTTTTCTACCAGTATTACTGCTGTTCTCCCCTGCTGAACGCTCCCCTGACGCCTTATTCTACGGCTTCACAACCTACCTGCCTGCCTACCTACGCCTCCTTACAACATCCAGAATCAATTCTTTCAAGTACTCTACTTTCAGCCTCTTATAAATCTCGGCCTTTGTCAGAGGCCGTCCCCCACCCTCGTCTGGCGCACCCAACCTACTATAGCTCGTCACAAGGACCTCACAACTGCTCCATCTCTGTTCCCCATAATCCAATACAGCTGGCCATTCCACCTTATATTTCAACTTCCTCTCTTTCTTTCTAATATCTCTATTAGCTTTTCATCAATCTGTAGTACATTTCTGCACTACAAATTCTGCAATCTTTCACCTCCCATCATCGTAGTCTTAAGTAAACATCAGCCTCTCGCTTGACAGGTTATTTCTCCCCAAGTATCACCCACACTTCTCCCCAAGCGTCACCCACACTTCTCCCCAAGCGTCACTCACACTTCTCCCCAAGCGTCACCCAAACTCCTCCCAAAGCGTCACCCACATTTCTCTCTAAGCGTCACCCACACTTCTCCCCAAGTGTCACCCACACTTCTCTCCAAGCGACACTCACACTTCTCTCTAAGCGTCACCCACACTTCTCCCTAAGCGTTACCCACACTTCTCCCTAAGCGTCACTCACACTTCTCCCCAAGCGTTAGCCACACTTCTCCCCAAGTGTCACCCACACTTCTCTCTAAGCATCACCCACACTTCTCCCCAAGTGTCACCCACACTTCTCCCTAAGCATTACCCAAACTTCTCCCCAACTGTCATCCACACTTCTCCCCAAGCGTCATCCACACTTCTCTCTAAGCGTCACCCACGCTTCTCCCTAAGCGTCACCCACACTTCTCCCCAAGCGTCACTCATACTTCTCCCCAAGCGTCACCCACACTTCTCCCAAAGCGTCACCCACACTTCTCTCTAAGCGTCACCCACACTTCTCCCCAAGCGTCACCCACACTTCTCCCTAATCGTTACCCACACTTCTCCCCAAGCGTCACTCACACTTCTCCCCAAGTGTTACCCATACTTCCCCCAAAGCGTCACCCACACTTCCCCCCAAGTGTTACCCATACTTCCCCCTAAGCGTCATCCACACTTCTCCCTAAGCATTACACAAACTTCTCCCCAACTGTCATCCACATTTCTCCCCAAGCGTCACCCACACTTCTCCCCAAGTGTCATCCACACTTCTCCCTAAACGTAACCCATACTTCTCCCCAAGCGTCACCCATACTTCTCCCTAAGTGTTACCAACACTTCTCCCTAAGCGTCACCCACACTTCTCCCCAAGCGTCACCCACACTTCTCCCCAAACGTTACCCACACTTCGCCCCAAGTATCATCCACACTTCTCCCTAAGCGTCACCCACACTTCTCCCCAAGCGTCACCCACACTTCTCCCCAAACGTTACCCACACTTCTCCCCAAGTGTCATCCACACTTCTCCCTAAGCGTCACCCACACTTCTCCCCAAGCGTCACCCACACTTCTCCCTTAGCGGTACCCACACTTCCCCCCAAGCGTCACCCACACTTCTCCCTAAACGTCATCCCCACTTTTCAAACGTCACTCACACTTCTCCCCAAGCGTTACCTACTCCTCTCCTCGAGTGTTATCCACACTTCTCCCTAAGCGTCAACCACACTTCTCCCTAAATGTCACCCACACTTCTCACCAAGCGTCACCCACACTTCTCCCCAAGTGTCACCCACACTTCTTCCTAAGCGTCGCCCACACTTCTCCCAAGTGTTACCCACACTTCTCCCTAAGTGTCATACACACTTCTCCCTAAGTGTCACCCACATTTCTCCCCAAACGTCAACCACACTTCTCCCCAAACGTCACCCACATTTCTCCCTAAGTGTCATCCACACTTCTCCCCAAGTGTTACCCACACTTCTCCCCAAGTGTCACCCACACTACTCCCCAAGTGTCACCAACACTTCTCCCCAAGTGTCATCCACACTTCTCCCTAAGTGTCACTCACACTTCTATCCAAGCGTCAACCACACTTCTCCCCAAGTATCGCCCACACTTCTCCCTAAACGTCATCCACGTTTCTCCCCCAGTGTTACCCACATTTCTCCCCAAACGTTACTCACACTTTTCCCCAAGCGTCAACCACACTTCTTCCCAAGCGTCACGCACATTTCTCCCCTAGTGTCACCCACACTTCTCCCCAAACGTCATCCACACTTCTCCCCAAGTGTCATCCACACTTCTAGGTGTCACACACACTTCTCCAAAAGTGTCACCCACACTTCTATCCAAGCGTCAACCACCCTTCTCCCCAAGTGTCACCCACACTTCTCCCCAAGCGTCACCCATGTTTCTCCCCTAGTTTTACCCACACTTCTCCCTAGACGTCATCCACACTTCTCTCCAAGTGTCACCCACAATTCTCCCTAAACGTCACCGACACTTCTCCCAAACGTCACCGACACTTCTCCCCAAGTGTCAACCACACTTCTCCCCAAGTGTCACCCTACACTTCTCCCCAAGCGTCACCCACACTTCTCCCCAAGTGTTACCCACACCTCTCCCCAAGTGTTAACCACACTTCTCCCCAAGTGTCACCCACACTTCTCCCCAACGTCACCCTCACTTCTCCCTATGCGTCACCCACACTTCTCCCCAAGCGTGAACGACACTTCTCCCCAAGTGTCACCCACACCTCTCCCCAAAAGTTACGCACACTTCTCCCCAAGTGTCAACCACACAGATCTGCACACTCCCAGCTGGTAAAAAAGAAAAAATCTAGCTTCGGAACATGGTGAATGGTGATCTTTCTATAACACGAGCCGAGTTAAGGTCCACATTAAGCCTTTACGCAAGTGGCTTAACCCAGGCAAAATCTACACTTGGGTCAAGGGTGTGCAGTCATACAATTCTTTACCTGACGGGAAACGTCTGTGTACAGTTTCATCAGATTTCGTCCTCACGTTATGTTATGATCAAAGGATATGGTCTTTCTTTCTGTTCCGACTCCTCTAGTGTGTGAATCCCTGTGGCGCTGGGAGGCAAGGATTCCAATCCTTCATCCTGCAGCGCAAGGAAGCCATCGTCTGCCACCATTCGCTTTTTCTAATTTTCACGCCTTGGTCTAAAAATACACAGACAAAGAATCTGAGTGATACTCGTGGTGTGAGTGAAGGGCACACGGCCTGAGGCGGGTGGAGAGTACAGGGCTACAGGGGCTACACTGGTCGGACACGAGAGGCCGACGAGTGGGCCCAGGGACCAAGAGGGTCCTTGTCCCGTCAGGTGGGAAGCACTGGCAGTAACAGCTTTGGTATATGCCAGGTAACATGTGACGGACGTATATACATGTACTGAGTTCCAGGGTTTGTTGGAGTACCAGTCCAAACATTAAAATAAGGAGTGAAAACACATGACATGAGGTACACACGTACAGAGAGCCAAGGTTCAGACGAAGATTTAGGGTACAGCAATAAGTGAGGGAGAAATTACATTTTGAAAAAGTTTTCAGGATCGATGTTACTGTCCGTAAAACAGTTCACAGTTCTCGAGACAATATTTTCTTTTTTCTTATGCTGAAGGCCCCAGTCACGGACAAAAGTCCACATCAAGGCTGGGCCCTAATCTAAATATAGAGAGAATTGAGAAATGGGAAAAAAAACAGGGAAAGTATATACAAATTTTTGACAAAGTGAAAGACCTGTCTCTTGAAATGAGCCAGGTCATAGTTATTGGGAAAGACATGAGAAGGTAGAGAGTT
>JAYMFT010009972.1:4624-16925 GCA_038088735.1 Panulirus argus
TGGTTCCTCACACACTCCCATATTGTACTGAGGTTTATCCCCCACTGGTTCCTCACACACTCCCATATTGTATTGAGGTTTGTACCCCATTGGTTCCTCACACACTCTCATATTTTACTGAGGTTTATCCCCCACTGGTTCCTCAAACACTCCCACATTGTACAGATGTTTATACCTCACTGGATCCTCACACACTCCCATATTGTATTGAGGTTTATCCCCTACTAGTTTCTCACACGCTCCCATATTGTATTAAGGTTTATCCCCCAATGGTTCCTCAAACACTCCCATTTTGTATTTTGGTTTATACCCCACTGGTTATCAAATACTCCTATATTGTATTGACGTTTATACCCCAATGGTTCCTCAAACATACCCATATTGTATTGAGGTTTATCCCCCGCTGATTCCTCAGACAGTCTCATATTATATTGAGGTTTATACCCCACTGGTTCCTCACACATTCATATATTGCTTTGAGGTTTATCCTTCACTGGTTTCTCACACGCTCCCATGTTGCATTGAGGTTTATCACCCACTGATTGCTCATTCACTCCCATATTGTATTGAGGCTTGTCCCCCACTGGTTCCTCACACACCATCATATTGTATTGATGTTTATCCCCCACAGGTTCCTCACAAACTCCTAAATTGTATTGAGGTTTTTCCACCACTGATTTCTCACACGCTACAATATTGTATTGAGGTTTATCCCCCTCTGTCTCATTACACACTTCCATATTGTATTGAGGTTTATTCTCCAATGGTTTCTTATACACTCCCAAATTGTATTGAGGTTTATCCCCCAGTGGTTCCTCACCCACTCCCATATTGTATTTACGTTTATCCCCATTGGTTCCTCACACACTCCCATATTGTACTGAGGTTTATCCCCCACTGGTTCCTCACACACTCCCATATTGTATTGAGCATTATACCCCATTCGGTCCTCACACACTCCCATATTGTATTGAGGTTTATCCCCCAGATGTTCCACAGAAATTCCTATATTGTATTGAGATTTATACCCCACTGGTTCCTCACACACTACCATATTGTATTGAGGTTTATCCCCCTTTACCTCATCACACACTCCCATATTGTATTGATGTTTATCCCAAACTGTTTCCTCACACACTCACATACTAAAGTGAGGTTTATACCCCACTGGTTCCTGAAACACTCCCATATTGTATTGAGGTGTATTCCAAACTGGTTTCTCACACGCTACCATATTCTGTTAAGTTTATCCCCAGTGGCTCCTCACACACTCCCATATTGTATTGAGATTAATCTCCCAATGGTTCCTCAAACACTCCCATATTGTATTGAGGTTTATCCCCCACTGGTTCCTCACGCACACCTATGTTGTATTGAGGTTTATCCCACACTGGTTAATCACACACTCCTATATTGTACTGAGGTTTATACCCAACTGGATCCTCACACACTCCAATAATGTATTGAGGTTTATCCCCCACTGGCTCCTCGCACATTCCCGTATTGTATTCAGGTTTAACCCCCACTTTTTCCTCACACACTCCCATATTGTGTTAAGATTTATCCCCCATTGGCTCCTTACACTCTCCCATATTGTATTGAGGTTTATCCCCAACTAGTTCCTCACACAATCCCATATTGTACTGAGATTTGTACCCCACGGGTTCCTCACACTTTCCCATATTGTATTGAGGTTTATCCCCCAATGGTTTCTCACATACTCCCATATTGTATTGAGGTTTATACCCAAGTGGATCCTCACACACTCCAATAATGTATTGGGGTTTATCCCCCACTGGCTCCTCGCACATTCCCATATTGTATTGAGGTTTATCCCCCACGTCTTCCTCACACACTCCCAGATTGTATTTAGGTTTATACCCCTTTGGCTCCTCACACACCCCCATATTGTATTGAGGTTTATCCTCCACTTGTTCCTCACACACTCCCATATTGTATTGAGGTTTATCCCCCAATGGTTCATCAAACACTTCCCGTGTTGTATTAAGGATTATCACCGACTGATTCCTCATTCACTCCCATATTGTATTGAGATTTATCCCCCACTGGTTCCTCACACACTCTCATATTGTATTGATGTTTATCCCTCACCGGTTCCTCACAACCTCCCATATTGTACTGAGGTTTTTCCACCACTGATTCCTCACACACTACCATATTGTATTGAGGTTTATCCCAGTCTGTCTCATCAAACACTTCCATATTGTATTGAGGTTTATTCCCCAATGCTTTCTTATACACTCCCATATTGTATTGAGGTTTATCCCCCACTGGTTCCTCAGACACTCCCATATTGTATTTAGGTTTATCCCCCATTGGTTCCTCACACACTCCCATATTGTATTGAGGTTTATCCCCCACTGGTTCCTCATACATTCCCATATTGTACTGAGGATTATAACCCATTCGTTCCTCACACACTCCCATATTGTACTGAGGTTTATCCCCCAGATGTTCCTCAGAAATTCCCATATTGTATTGAGATTTATACCCCACTGGTTCCTCACACACCTCCCATATTGGATTGAGGTTTATCCCCCCGCTACCTCGTCAAAAACTCCTATGATGTATTGAGGTTCATATTCCACTGGTTCCTCACACACTCCCATATTGTACTGATGTTTATCCCAAACTGGTTCCTCGCACACTCACATATTGTAGTGAGGTTTATACCCCACTGGTTCCTCAAACACTCCCATATGGTATTGAGGTTTATTAAAAACTGGTTTCTGACAATATACCATATTCTATCAATGTTTATCCCCAATGGTTCCTCACACACCCCCATATTGTACTGAGATTAATCCCCCAGTGGTTCCTCACACACTCCCATATTATATTGAGGTTTATCCCCCACTGGTTCCTCACACAGGTCTATATTTTATTGAGGTTTATCCCCCACTGGTTCCTCACACACTCCCATATTGTATTGAGGTTTATCCCCCACTGGTTCCTCACGCACTCCAATAATGTATTGAGGTTTAACCCCCACTGGCTCCTCGAACATTTCCATATTATATTGAGGTTTATCCCCCACTTTTCCTCACACACTCCCATATTGTGTTAAGATTTTTCCCCCATTGGCTCCTTACACACTCCCATATTGTATTGTGGTTTATCCCCCACTGGTTAATCACACAATCCCATAGTGTACTGAGATTTATACCCCACTTGTTCCTCACACTCTCCCATATTGTACTGAGGTTTATCCCCCAATGGTTTTTCAGTAACTCCCATATTGTATTGAGGTTTATCACCCACTGGTTCCTTACACATTCCCATACAGTATTGAGGTTTATTACCCATTGGTTCCTCCAACACACTCCCATATTGTATTGAGGTTTATCCCCCACTGGTACCTCACACTCTCCCTATATTGTATTAAGGTTTATACCTCACTGGTTCCTCACACACTCCCATATTGTAATGAGGTTTATCCCCCACTGGTTCCTCACACATTCCCATATCTTACTGAGGTTTATTCCCCACTGGTTCCTCACACACTACCATATTGTACTGAGGTCTATCCCCCATTGGTTCCTCACACACTCACATTTTGTATTTAGGTTTATGCACCACTGGTTTCTCACACGTTCGCATATTGTATTGAGGTTTAATAAACACTGGTTTCTCACACGGTCCCATATTGTTTTAAGGGTTATCCAACACTGGTTCCTCACATCCTCCCATATTGTATAGATGTTTATCCCCCACTAACTCCTCACACACTCCCATATTGTATTGACCTATATGTCCCACTGGTTCCTCACACAATCCCATATTGTACTGAGGTTTATACCCCCCTTGGAGCCCCGCACACTCCCATATTGTATTGAGGTTTATACCCCACTGGATTCTCAGACGCTCCCCTATTGTATTGATGTTTATCCCCCACTGGTTCCTCACACACTCCCATATTGTATTGAGGTTTATCCCCCACTGGTTCCTCACACACTCCTATATTGTATTGAGGTTTATGCCCCACTGGTTCGTCACACACTTAAATATTGTATTGAGGATTATCCCGAACCGGTTCTGACACACTCCCATATTGTATTGTCGTTTATCCCACACTGGTTCCTCACACACTCCCATATTGTACTGAGCTTTTTGCCCCACTGGTTTCTCACACTCTCCATTATTGTATTGAGATATATTCCCCACTGGTTTCTCACAAGGACCCATATTATATTGAGGTTTATCCCCCACTGGTTCATCACACATTCCCGTATTGTATAGAGGTTTATCCCAGACTGGTTCCTCACGCACTCCCATATTATATTGAGGTTTACACCCCATTGGCTCCTGACACACTCCCATATTGTATTGAGGTTTTTCCCCCACTGGTGCCTCAGACAATCCCATATCTTATTGAGGTTTATCCCCCACTGATTTTTCACACGCTCCCATATTGTATTGAGGTTTATTCCCCACTGGTTCTTCACACACTCCCATATTGTATTGAGGTTTATGCCCCACTGGTTTCCTACACTCTCCCTTATTGTATTGATATATATTACCCTCTGGTTTCTCACAAGGACCCATATTATATTCAGATTTATTCCCCACTGGCTCATCACACATTCCCATATTGTATAGAGGTTTATTCCTGACTGGATCCTCAAGCACTCCTATATTATATTGAGGTTCACACCCCATTGGGTCCTGACACACTCCCATATTGTATTGAGGTATATCCCCCACTGGTTCCTCACACACTCACATATTGTGTTAAGGTTTATTCTCCACTGGTTCCTCACACACTCCCACATTGTATTTAGGTTTAACTCCCACTGGTTCCTTATACACTCCCATATTGTATTGAGGTTTATGCCCCACTGGATTCTCACATACTCCCATATTGTATTAAGGTTTATCCCCCACTGGTTCGTCACGCACTCCCAAATTATTTTGAGGTTTATACAACATTGGTTCCTCACACACTAACATATTGTATTGAGGTTTATCAGCCTCACATACTTCCATATTGTATTGAGGTTTATACCTCACTGGTTCCTCACACACCCCCATATTGTATTGAGGTTTTTCCCTCACTAGTTTCTCACGCGCTTCTATATTGTATTAAGGCTTTTCCCCCAATGGTTCCTCACACACTCCCATATTGTATTCAGGTTTATACCCCACTGGTTCTTCACACACTCCTATATTGTATTGATGTTTATACCCCACTTGTTCCTCACACACTCTCATATTGTACTGAGGTTTATCCCCGACTGATTCCTCACACTTTCTCATATTGTATTGAGGTTTATCAGCCACTGGTTCCTCACACACTCCCAAAATATATTTAGGTTTTTCCCTTACTGGGTTCTCAGACACTCCCATATTGTATTGTGGTTTATCCCCGACTGGTTCCTCACATACTTTCATATTGTATTGAGGTTTTTCCCCCAATGGTTCCTCACACACTCCCATATTCTATTGAGGTATATCCACCACTTTCTCCTCACACACTCCCATATTGTATTGAGATTTATCCCCACTGTTTTCTCACACACTCCCATATTGTATTGAGTTTTATTCTCCACTGGTTCCTCACGCACTCCCATATTGTATTGAGGTTTATCCCCCACTGGTTCCTCAAACTCTCCCACATTGTTTTCAGGTTTATCCCCCATTGGTTCCTCACACACTCCCAAATCGTATTAAGGTTTATCCCCCACTGGCTCCTCATACACTCCCATATTAAACTGAGGTTTATAACCCATTCGTTCCTAACACGCTCCCATACTGTATTAAGGTTTATCCCCCACTTGTCCCTCAAACACTCCCATACAGTATTGAGGTTTATACCCCACTGGTTCCTCACACACTCTCATATTGTATTGAAAAGCTTATCCCCCGCTGGTTCCTCACACACTCCCATATTGTATTGAGGTTTATACCCCACAGGTTCCTCAAATACTCCCATAATGTATTGAGGTTTATCCCCCACTCTTTCCTGAAACACTCACATATTGTATTGAGTTTTATACCAAACTGGTTCCTCAAACACTCCCATATTGTATTGAGGTTTATTCCAAACTTCTTTCTCACACTCTCCCATATTGTATTAAGGTTTTCCCCAATGGTTCGTCATACACTCCCATATTATATTGAGGTTAATCCCCCACTGTTTCCTCACACACTCTCATATTATATAGATGTTTATCCACCACTGGATCCTCACACAAAACCCATAATGTTTTGAGGCTTATCAGCCACTGGTTCCTCACACACTCCCATATTGTATTGACGTTCATCCCCCCACTGGTTCCTCACACACTTCCATATTGTATTGAGGTTTATCCCCCACTGGTTTCTCACACACTCCCATATTGTATTGAGGTATATCCACCACTTTTTCCTCACACACTACCATATTGTATTGAGATTTATCCCCCACTATTTTCTCACACACTCCCATATTGTATTAATGTGAATTCTCCACTGGTTCCTCACACACTCCCATATTGTAGTGAGGTTTATCCCCCATTGGTTCCTTACACACTCCCATATTGTTTTGAGGTTTATCCCCCATTGGTTCCTCACACACTCCCATATTGCATTGAGGTTTATCCCCACTGGCTCCTCATACAATCCCATATTGAACTGAGGTTTATTCCCTATTAGTTCCTCACACACTCCCATATTGTATTAAAGTTTATCCCCCACTTACTCCTCACACACTCCCATATGGTTTTGAGGTTTATACCCCACTGTTTCCTCACACACTCTCATATTGTATTGAGGCTTATCCCCCGCTTGTTCCCCACACACTCCCATATTGTATTGACGTTTATTGCCAACAGGTTCCTCAAATACTTCCATAATGTATTAGGGTTTAACTCCCACTGTTTCATCATACACTCTTATAATGTATTGAGGTTTATACCCCACTGGTTCCTCATACACTCCCATATTGTATTGAGGCTTATTCGAAACTGGTTTCTCACACTCACCCATATTGTATTAACTTTTTCCCCAATGGTTCCTTAAACACTCCCATATTATATTGAGGTTAATGTCCCACTGTTTGCTCACTCACTCTCATAATATATTGAGGTTTATCCACCAATGGATCCTGACACAATCCCATATTGTTTTGAGGTTTATCCGTGACTGGTTTCTCACACACTCCCATATTGTATTAAGGTTTATTCCCCACTGGTTACTCACACAGTCCCATATTGTATTAAGTTGTATACCCCACTGGTTCCTCACACACTCCTAAATTGTATTGAGGTTTATCCGCCACTGCTTCCTCAACACTCCAGTATTGTCTTGAGGTTTATCCCCTACTGGTTCCTCACACACTCCCATATTGTATTGAGGTTTATCCCACACTGGTTCCTCACACACTCCTATATTGTAACGAGGTTTATCCCCCACTAGCTCCTCATACACTCCCATATTGTATTGAGGTTTATACCCCATTCTTTCCTCGCACACTCCCATATTGCTTTGAGGTTTATACCCCACTGGTTCATCACACACTCCTATATTGTATTGAGGTTTATCCCCCACATTCTCCTCACAAACTCCCATATTGTCCTGAGGTTTATACCCCACTGGTTCCTCACACTCTCCCATATTGTACTGAGGTTTATCCCCCACTGGTTTTTCACACGTTCCCATATTGTATTAAGGTTTATTTCCCAATGCTTCTTCACACACTCCCATATTGTATAGAGGTTTATACCCAACTGGTTCCTCACACACTCCTACATTTTATTGAGGTTTATACTCCAGTGGTTCCTCACAGACTCCCATATTGTATTGAGGTTTATCCCCCACTGGTTCCTCACACACTCCTATATTGCATTGAGGTTTATAGCCCATTGGTTCCTCACACACTCCCTGTTTTTCTTAAGGTTTATCCTCCACATCTTTCTCACACATTCCAATATTGTATTGAGATTTATCCCCCACTGGTTCCTCACACACTCCCATATTGTATTGTGGTTTATCCAACACTTTTTCCTCAAACACTCCCATATTGTATTGAGATTTATCCCCCACTGTTTTCTCGCACGCTCCCACATTGTATTAAGGTTTTTTCTCCACTGGCTCCTCACACACTCCCATATTGTATTGAGGTTTATCCCCCACTGGTTCCTCATACACTCCCATATTGTTTTCAAGTTTATCCCCCTTGGTTTCTCACACACTTCCATATTGTACTGAGGTTTATACCCCACTGGCTCCTCATACACTCCCAAATTAAATTGAGGTTTATATCCCATTCGTTCCTCACACACTCCCATATTGTATTAAGTTTTATACCCCACTGGTTCCTCACACACTACTAAATTGTATTGAGGTATATCCGCCACTGCTTCCTCAATATTCCCATATTGTATTGAAGTTTATCCCGTACTGGTTCCTCACACACTACCATATTGTATTGATGTTTATCCCACAATGGTTTCTCACACACTCTCATATTGTAATGAGGTTCTTCCCCCACTAGCTCCTCATATACTCCCATATTGTATCGAGGTTTATACCCCATTCGTTCCTCACACACTCCCATATTGTGTAAAGGTTTATCCCCCCTGCTTTCTCACACAGTCGCATATTGTATTGAGGTTTATATCCAACTGGTTTCTCGCACACTCCCATATTGTATTGAGGTTTATCCCCCACTGGTGCCTCACACACTCCCATATTTTATTGAGATTTAACCTCCACTGCTTTTTCACACGCTCCCATATTGTATTGAGGTTTATCCCCCACTGGTTCCTCACACACTCCCATACTGTATTGAGCTGTATGCCCCAGTGGTTTCTCACAGTCTCCCTTACTGTATTGAGGTTTATCCCCCACAGCTTCCTCACACACTCCCATATCGTATTGAGGTTTATCCCCACTGGTTCCTCACACATTCCCACATCATATTGAGGTTTATTCTCCACTGGTTCCTCACACACTCCCATACTATATTGAGATGTATACCCCACTGGTTCCTCACACTCCCATATTGTATTGAGGTTTATCCCCCACTAGTTCCTCACACAATCCCATACTGTATTGAGGTTTATCCCACACTGGTTCCTCATATACTCCCATATTGTATAGAGGTTTATCCCCTACTGGTTCCTCACACAAACCCATATTGTTTTAATGTTTATTCCCCACTGGTTCCTCACACACTCCCATACTGTATTTAGTTTTATCCCCAATGGTTCCTTATACACTCCCATATTGTATTAAGGTTTATCCCCCACTGGTTCCTCAAACACTCCCATATTGTATTGAGGTTTATCCCCCACTGTTTCCTCAAACACTCCCATATTGTGTTGAGGTTTATCCCCACTGGATCCTCGCACACTAACATTTTGTATTGAGGTTTATCCCCCACTGGCTCCTCACACACTTCCATATTGTATTGAGGTTTATACCCCACTGGTTCCTCACACACTCCCATATTGTATTGAGGTTTATCCCTCACTGGTTTCTCAAACGCTCCTATATTGTAATAAAACTTATCCCCCAATTGTTCGTCACACACTCCCATATTGTATTCATGTTTATACCCCACTGGTTCCTCACACGCTCCTATATTGTGCTGAGGTTTATACCCCACTCATTCCTCACACACTCCCATATTATACTGAGGTTTATCCCCCATTGGTTCCTCACACACTCCCATATTATACTGAGGTTTATCTCCCATTGGTTCCTCACACACTCCCATATTATATCTAATTTTTCCCCCACTGGTTTGTCACACGCTCCCATGTTGTATTGAGGTTTATCCCAAACTGGTTAATCAGACACTCCCATACTGTATTGAGGTTTATCCCCCACTTCATCCTCACACACTCCCATATTGTATTGAGGTTTATCCAACACTTTTTCCTCACACAATCCCATATTGTATTGAAATTTATCCCCCACTGTTTTCTCACACACTCCCATATTGTATTAAAGTTTATTATCCATTGGTTCCTCACACACTCCCATACTATATTGAGGTTTATCCCTGAATGGTTCCTCACACACTCCGATATTGTTTTCAAGTTTATCCCCCATTGGTTCCTCACACACTCCCATATTATATTGAGGTTTATCCCCCACTGGCTCCTCATACCCTCCCATATTAAATTGAGGTTCATATCCCATTCGTTCCTCACACACTCCCATATTGTATTAAGGTTTATACCCCACTCGTTCCTCAAACACTCTCATACTGTATTGAGGCTTACCCCCGATGGTTCCTCACACACTCCCATATTGTATTGAGCTTTATACCCCACAGGTTCCTCACATACTCCCATAATGTATTGAGGTTTATCCCTCACTGTTTCCTCACACACTCCCATATTGTATTGAGGTTTATACCCAACTGGTTCCTCACACATCCCATATTGTATTGAGGTTTATTCCAAACTAGTTTCTCACACTTTCCCATGTTGAATTAAGGTTTTTCCCTCAATGGTTCCTCATACTCTCCCTTATTATATTGAGGTTAATCCCCCACTGTTTCCTCATACACTCTCATATTGTATTGAGGTTAATCCACCACTGGATCCTAACGCAATCCCATATTGTTTTCAGGTTTATCCCCCACTGGATACTCACTCACTCCCATATTGTATTGAGGTTTATCCCCAACTGGTTCCCCACAAACTCCCATATTGTATTAAGTTTTATACCCCACTGGTTCCTCACACACTCCTAAATTGTAATGAAGTTTATCCGCCACTGCTTCCTCAACATTTCCATATTGTATTGAGGTTTATTCCCTACTGGTTCCTCACACACTCCCATATAGTATTGAGGTTTATCCCACACTGGTTCCTCACACACTCTCATATTGTAATGAGGTTTTTCCCCCACTAGCTCCTCATACACTCCCATATTGTATTTAGGTTTATACCCCATCCGTTCCTCACACACTCCTATATTGTATTGAGGTTTATACCCCACTAGTTCCTCACACACTCCTATATTGTATTGATATTTATCCCCTACAGCTTCATCACAAACTCCCATATTGTCCTTAGGTTTATATCCCACATGTTCCTCACACACTCCCATATTGTACTGAGGTTTATCCCCCACTGGTTTCTGACACGTTCCCATATTGTATTAAGATTTATTCCCCAATGGTTCTTCACACACTCCCATATTGTATAGAGGATATTCCCCACTGGTTCCTCACACACTCCTACATTTTATTGAGGTTTGTACTCCAATGGTTCTTCACAAACTCCCATATTATATTGAAGTTTATCCCCCCACTAGTTCCTCACACACTTTTATATTGTATTGAGGTTTATACCTCATTGGTTCCTCACACACTCCCTTATTTTATTGAGGTTTATCCTCCACATATTCCTCACACACTCCAATATTGTATTGATATTTATCCCCAACTTGTTCCTCACACACTCCCATATTGTATTGAGGTTTATCCCCCACTGGTTCCTCAAACACTCCCATATTGTATTGAGGTTTATCCCCCACTGGTTCCTTGCACACTCCTATATTATATTGAGGTTTATGCCCCACTGGATCATCACACACTCCAATATTGTATTGAAGATTATTCCCCACTGGTTTCTCACACACTCCCATATTGTATTGCCGTTTATCCCACATTGGTTCCTCACATATTCGCATATTGTGTAGAGGTTTATCCCTCACTGCTTTCTCACATAGTCGCATATTGTATTGAGGTTTATATCCAACTGGTTTCTCGCACACTCCCATATTGTATTGAGGTTTATCCCCCAATGGAGCCTCAAACACTCCCATATTTTATTGAGATATAACTCCCACTGGTTTCTCACACACTCCCATATTGTATTGAGGTTTATGCCCCACTGGTTTCTCACACTCTCTCTTATTGTATTGAGGTATATTCCCCACTGGCTTTTCACAAGGACCCATATTATATTGAGGTTTATCCTCCACTGGTTCATCAGACATTCCAATATTGTGTAGAGGTTTATGCCAGACTCGTTCCTCACTCACTACCATATTATATTGAGGTTTATACATCACAGGTTCCTCACACACTCCCATATTGTATTGAGGTTTATACCCCACTGGTTCCTCACACACTCCCATATCGTATTGACGTTTATCCCCCACTAGTTCCACACACATTCCCATATCATATTGACGTTTATCCTCCACTGGTTCCTCACACACACCCATATTATATTGAGATGTATACCCCACTGGTTCCTCACACTCCCATATTGTATTGAGGTTTATTCCCCACTGGTTCCTCACACACTCCCATATTGTATTGAGGTTTATCCCC
>JAYMFT010009983.1:0-16924 GCA_038088735.1 Panulirus argus
TGGGGGGGGGGGGGGGGTGATTGCTATTTCCTGTGGAGCGGGGTGGCATCAGGAGTGGATGGGAGCGAGCAAGTGTGAATATGTACTTGTTTATATGCATGTGTATGTGTTTGTATGTATATATGTATATGTACTGTGCATATGTGTGCATGTATGTATATATATATGTGTGTATGTAGGGGGACGGTTCTTTCTTCGTCTGTTTCCTAGCGCTACCTCGCTGATGCGGGAAACAGCAATCAAGTATAATGAATATATAAATATATATAACATCTCTGTTAACTGACGGCATGCTTGACTTCCTTCAAAATTTTTCTGGTTAGATTCTTTATTTCTGGTACATAACCTAGTGTGTGAACATTTGAAAGCTTAAGTAAATAAGCAGGGTTGTTTTAAAATTTTGAGTAAAGCTATTCATTACTTTTAGACTGAAACAGAACAGAGTATATTCAGTATAAACACAGAGCCAGTCTAGGCTAGAATTTGAAATAAAAAATGAAGTAATTCAAGGTAAATTACCATAATCATACAGTTGTAACTGGATCTGTTTGTAGGAAGCTTGATGAATGGAATTATAAAGGTTTACAATGGACAGACAATAAAATCAAGAGACTGGAAGGATAAATCAGCTGAAACCTTAAAGATGGGGAAATTATTGGAATTTGTTATAAAAAGATCGGAAGGTACAACAGTCTGAAGAAGAAATAAGAAAGTAAGGGATCAGATCACAGATCATGAAAAGTGTGATCATACAGAAGTGGAAATAAGGGAACTGAGAAATAAAATGAAAAAGTATGATAAAATCAGATCAGTTGAAGAGATTCACAGTGAATGTAACCGAAGGAAAGAAGGCACATTAAATGAAAAGCATCATGGAAAATGGTTAAGAGGGTCTTCTCTGGATGTTGAGATGGAACAAAAAGAGGAATTATCCTTAACACTGGTATAGCGACCAAAACTGTTAATAATAGAGGGCAGGTAACAGGAACATATTATGGATATGTTGAACTGAAAGGATGAGTGTTGACTAATGCTGAGGAAAAGAAACCTGGGACCATTGAAACAGATACACAGAAAATTGTTAAATGAAGCTGTAGAGAGTAGAGTGCACTTTTACAGACAGAACAATCAAAGAAGTATATGGTTTGTTAGATGGAAGGTTTAAAAAGTGCAGAGTGCAAGGATGCCCAATCAGCACTACTGAATTTTGTTGATTAGTGAGCTGCATCAAAAGTAAGAATACTGGTAAAGTTCAAAGTTTATAGTCATAAATTGATGATTTTCAGACTGAAAGAAGACCAGATTTCTGCTAAAAGAGGAAAGAAAGACCAGATTTCTGCTAAAAGAGGAAAGAGTATTGAAGGAATGAACATTTTTTAAAAGACTGCTAATGGCTATAGCCTTGCCAGATATAGTTTCTAAGATGTAGTGAGGACAAGGGGATAACAGTTAATATACCTTTTGTTAGGATTTGTAGCCAAGAGATAATTTAGCAGGCAAAGAAATAAAAAAAGAAACAACTCAGTTTGGTTGTCATTAAAGGTGATAGACTGAGGGAAGAGTGAATGCTGTCAGAAGGCTAAAAGATAGGAGACATCAAAAGAGATTAAAGAGCAGAACAGTCCCATCAGTACCTCAGAGAGTCCAGGAATGTTAATTGTTAGGAATATCACATATATATAATGTATACAAATGCAGATGTTATAATAGTAAATAGGAAGACCTAAAGTTCAAGGATCAAATTAGGGAAAATACTCACTCCACAAAGTGTTAAAAAAAATAGCATTAAAGATAAGGTTGAGTGAGTGGTGTTTTGAGAAATGTGGTAAACAGGGGATAAAGTTCAAGCCTGTTCTGGTGATACATACAAGTACAGATATCAGCAGTGGAAAGGATAACAAAGAATATATTTGAGTGAGTGAGTATGAGAACAAGGAAGATCCACAAAGAAAAAGATGGAAAAAGTCGAGCAAGTCTGAGGGAGAAAGGAAGTCGAATATGGAGGTAGGACCTAATCTCCATATGTGTGCATGATAGTAAAGAGAGAAGGAGACTACATCATCTACTCAGAACTGGGAAAAATGTCTTCAGCTGTTTTGTTTGATTAATAAAAAGTTTTCTCACTGAATATCCTGAAAACAGTTTACAGTCTGATTTCATAAGGTAACTGTTCCCTTGTGGACAGGATACTGAGTGTTTGTAGTTACCTCCGAAATTGGGATACCATTACCCTTTTACCTTGTTTATTATTTTTTCTTTCCTATTTCTCTTTCTCTGTATTCCAAATAATTGTTTATGTGTTATCATTGTATCAGGGTAATCATTGGTGTATTCTTGAGAAGTTCAGGTAAGAGCAGATCATTGTCTGTTTTTAGCATTTACATCTTTGATTAATATATTGTGGTAACTAGTGGTATATTGGAATTATGAATAAGAGAAAATGTTTTAAGGTTATCCTTTGGGATAGGAGAGATACTACTCATATATCTCTTGTGTATAGTAGGAGACAGAGGGAAGGAGTGTGAGTTTGGAAATCCTTGCCTGGTGTATTATGTTTTTCTAAAAGAAGTTCGCGAGGAAGGAGTCAAACAAGGATTTTTCATTTAATTCTTAGTCATCTGTTTCTCATATTACCAAGGTGAAAAACTTCAAACAGGTCTGAAAGAAAAGATGTCTTCAGGATAGGGAGAGGCAAGACTACCCAACACCACCATTGTAAAGTAGTACACTGAAATGCTTGACTGTTGCCTTCTGCATTTTATATTCATAATGTTTTCTCTTTTTTTGATTTTCAGCTTTTTGAACGAACCCTGAAGCAGTATGATAAGTTACGGAAGAGAGAAGCTTTTTTAGAGCAGTTTCGCAAAGAAGCTATGTTTGCAGAGAATTTAGATGAGCTGGATTGTTCTCGTGAAGTTGTACAGCAGCTGGTGGATGAATATATTGTTGCTACAACCCCTGACTACCTCTCTTGGGGTCTTAATCAAGCATCTGCTGCATCATAGTAATTTTTAATTCTTAGGTATTTTAACATTTATGTTATGCTTTTTCTTAATGCAGAGGTTGACACTGCTGTAAGTAGAAAGCTGGTCATTTAAGGAGTTCATCTTTAGCCATATGTATAACACAAACGAGTTTAAGCTTGAGAGTCGTAAGGTGATTTGGGCATTTTTCCTCATGTATATACATACATTCATTTATTTATTATACTTGATCACTGTTTCCCGCATCAGTGAGGTAGTGCTAGGAAACAGACGTAGAAAGACCCATCCTCCCACATACATACATACATGCACACATATGCACAGTACAGATATATACATATCAACATACACATATATACATACATACACATACACATATACACATGAACATATTTACACTTGCTCAGTCCCTTGGTCCAAAATATGTAAATAAAAAATATATGACAAACCAGTAAAGTGTATATACTTAATTTAAACCATTTCAATACTAATGATAATGTTGTGATGGTAACTAATTTATGCTTTTAAAAGTAAATACACATACCTAGTTTGATGCAGGTCACTGCTGGAAGTAAAGGTGAGTAGAACATTCCAAGCCAACAGAGTGTCTGGCCATATACAATATCCAACACATGCTTAGGAATTATAAACTCTATGTCTCCTATGGCTGCCCCAATACGGCTGCCCCGCATCAACTTATGGCCAATCACCTTGCGTGGTAAGTTGACTAAGAAGGTTGATATGAACATAATGATCAAGTCCAAGATTGCCAGTTTGTAGAGCTGCTGACCAACATAGGTCTCCCAACATCTTGGCTGATCACACTCTTCACTGTAAGGACAATTGTACAATGCATAAATATCATTTTCTTTCAGCAAGAATACATCTGTCCTTGTAATAACATATATGCCTTCTGCCTATATACCTTTAATTTTCTGTTTTACCTCCTCCCTCATGCATCCTGAACATATGACTGACACATGATCTCAGGACCTGTAACTGGGAGAAGTGGATTCCTCTAAATGGATACATTCCTAAACAGGAAGTCTTGTCGGGACATGGCATAGTAAGATTTTGAGTCTATGCTCAAATCCCCACCAATGATTCAAGGATACAACATGGTCTCAGCTTTCTAAGGTAAGACCCTATTACAGCATCATTTCTTATAAGGCAAAATATATTGATGACTAGCAACATTTTGGCAGGGAAATCAAAATAAGCACATACAATATAAATAAGTCTATGGCTAAGTCATCACTGATGAGTTCAACTAATTTATATTTATCTTTATAATTTTCTCAACATAAAAGAGACCCCATCCAAAATAAGTGAGGTGCCAGCATTATAATACCAGTTATAAATGGCTTTGCACATTTAGGCATCAACTAATATTTTTCTGTCTACATTATTTCCATAAACTACCTAATTATTTCATTTTATCCTTCTAATAGCATTACTGATCATATTGCCTCCTCTTATTTTGAACCTGGACAGCACGTTACTCTCTTGAAGATTATGCTCAAGCGTACTCTTTTCTTCTGTAAAATAAATCTTGTCCTACCTGCTCATTCCATGTTCCCATCCACTTTTTGTAACTTAGCCTCCACCTAACCACAAAAATATCCTTATGCCTTTTCTTTCCATATGTATGAGATCATATGACTTTACTTTCAATCATACCACTTTATAATTGTGAAGTTTTCTTTCATATCATCTCTTTTCCATAACTCCTCTAAAAAATTCCTTTTGACAATACTTTTTAATTATTATGTTGATGCACATGAAAATAAATTTCATTCTCCCTACTTCCATCAATTGCTATAGCATTTCCAATGAGTCCAACATGTGCAGGTACCCAAAGCAATGAAACAAGTCTTCTACTGCTTTCTAAATTCCTAACAATACCCTATATTTAATTTCCTTAGTAAGCACATATTCATTTATAGTATCCTCACTTCTTTGTTTAAGAGGAGCACATTTAAAGCCACTTACTTGATTATCAAGATATTTTTAGAGTTCATCTCTCTTTTATCCTTTATAAACTCATTAGTAGCAGCAACTTCTGTCTCTTGTTGAGGAAACTCCATCACTCAGTCTTCCACATTTCTTATCACAGGACATACTTCCTTATGCCACAAACCCTCTCCACTCTGCTTATCATCTTGGACACTTCAATTGCTCTCTTTAATGTCGTAAAACTTTTTTATGTGCAAGAGCATTCACCTTCTCACAGTTAACATTCACTCTCCTTAATGGTAGTAATACATAATCTGTATATAGATCACTAACTGTACTTTCTTTATTATAACTGATATTTCTGATTATCTCATCCTCAACACCACAAATTCTTATAATGGATACAACTGCCTTGATCTATTTCCCCTTGGATTTACCCATTCCACACTCATTAATAAATCTTTTGTACTCATCATCATTAAACTTTCTATCTCTATGTGTTTTACATCCTAATGTTATATTCCTCTGTCTGACCATAATTTCACATCCTAATGTTATATTCCACTGTCTGACCATAATTTCAAGTATCTCAACTTCAGCTTCTCTCCTTACATTATCACAATCTGTCCATATAGGTATATCAGTAATTACTTTCATTTTCTAACTCAGTTTTTGTAAGTGAAGACTATCTTAAGGATGCCTTGCCAACAAATGATTTCATCCATGCAGTATACAGAGACTTTATAACTCTAGCTGAGCATCAGTATATTCATATGTCAAATATATTTAAACCTTGCATCATTTCTCTGATTCCTCTTTCAGATACTTCATCTCATCATTTGTTGTCCTCCCATAACTTCAAGGCTGTGCTAACATCAGCAACAAAGAGAGGATGAATTTCTTTGAAGAGAAAAGTTCTTCTATGAGGCTGTGTTCATTTTCAACACCTAATGTGGATAAGTAAAAGAACTAATGTGACATTACATATCCTTCATACAAACCCATCTTCATTAAGAACCACTCACCCTCCTCCCTTGCTCCTCACACACAAGCTTTAATGTTCTGGTAAAAACTCATTACTGAATCTAATAACTTTCCATTTACCCTTTATACCTGTAACACCTTACAGAAAGCCTCTCTGTCAATCCTGTTATACACTTTCTCCAGATCCATGGTTAACACACACATTTCATTCTCTTTCTCGAAGTACTAAAAATATCAAAAAATATCATTATAAAAATGAGTGAGCTGTACATACTTTATACAAAAGCCAGTCTCTGGAGTGGAACACTGACTGATGCGATGATAGATGGAAAATAGGAGGATCACAAGTGAGGCCAATCGTAGAAACACAGTGCGGACAAGTGTCAGCACCAAGATGAAGTTAGGTGTGTAATGCTCAACTTCCACAAGAATCCTAGGGGAAGAAAAAATTGAGAACAAACAATAAAAAGACAACACAAAAAGAACTCTTTGTTTCATCACTTTCAGAATTCTCCTTAAAATAGTTTAAAGTAACTTAAGAGCAACATTTATCTATGTAACATGAGACAGAAATGCAGTTGCTTTGCCAAAAAGCATAACCATAAAAAAGTATTTTTGCTTATAATAAAAAATTCATGATAAAGAGAATGAGGATTGTGACAAAATTTGCATGAGTTGATACTGCTTCAGCAAAAATAGTGGATTAAAATACTTCTGGGGTAATTTTATTTCCATTGTCATATGAATGTCTTTCAAGCTGCAAGTTTAAACACATTTTTAAAACAACTGGAAAAGCATAAATTCATACCGTTGAAAAGGAGTTAAGGGGTTAATGGCAATCCAGAGAAAAAGTTTAGATCAGGATTCCAAGAAACAAACCTCCATGGCATTATACCTTAGTATATTCATGGCAAGGTCTGAAGTAATCAAGCAGAAAGTTTTGCTGGATGAGCCCAAATCAGATGGTTGACCACTTTTTCATTACCACAAACAGTTCACTGTCTAAAGTAACAGTTCTGGTAGCTGAACTACAATATTCACAATTTTCTATCCTATCTATCTTGCTATACCATTACAAAATTGTTCATTTTCAATGGGGGATCAGGTACATATAGCCTCTATAACATTAGTGCTACATCCACAATTTTAGATGAACAAATAAAGAGAAGTTAAGAGATGAAATGCAGAGGAGTTCTTGCTAATAACAGACAGAACTTTAGGACAATAAAGACTTTGGGAAATAAAGAATACACAAATCAAGAAACCAACTGCAACTTCTTTACATTAATGTAATAAACTCAGCAAGAATGGATAGAAAGGTTTAAGATATTTAGTAAAAAGTTAAATTAGAATCAAGTGACTGAATACGGTAATAAAAACTGAAATTGTTATATGCATAGGATGATGAAGGTTGCATGAGAAATCTTTAGGATAAAGTACCAACACTAATAAATAAAAATAAGGTAGAGGCATGGAATAAGTAGTCAGTTAGCAAATTATCTGCAGCTGAAACAGCTTTTAATAAGACTTACCTGAGTATGACAGGGATGATGATATTGAGTGTGACAATGACTGCAGAAGGGAGATATTCGTAGAAAAGTATCTTGAGTGTTTCCTCTTCATCCTGTAAAACAAACAATGAATTCTTAAAATTTGTGATTCAAAGAAATATAAACAAGTCTTCATCTAAATAAAAATGTTACATTTCTCCAATATTGCATAAATGTATGGAGGCACTTTACTTATACATATTTGTGTTGCCTTGGAGGCAAAATCCTCACTTGGGCCCCTTCTCCTTCTTTGGTAAAGTGAAAACTAGAGGGGAGGATTTCCAGACCCCCCCTCTCCCACCCCTTTAAGTTGCTTTCTGTGACATGTAGGGAATATGTAGGAAGTATTCTTTTTCCCCTTTCCCAGGGATAATGCTGATTTATCATTATGTATTATTCTATAAAAGCTTAGGATGAGAAGGGACTTGCCCCTTAAACTACTGAATTCTCAAACACTGTGGTATGAGACCTTCCATGACTTAATGGTCACAGAGCCTAAGGTGAAGTACAACCATTTACTTTTATACTATTATGTACTATTTTCACAAATAATTAGTCATATTTCATTAACTGTGATTAAGTGTGGGCCATTACAATATGACTTTAGGGATTTTCCATATAATTTTTTTACTCAAGATGAAAGTTGGACAAGATTTATTTATAAGCATGTCAACTCATCATCAGGGTCACAGACCCATTAACAAAAGAAAGAAGGCCTACTGTACAAGCATTTTAATATTTGCTGACTCCTGTATTATTCCTGAGTACAGTATCATCAATATGAATGAGCAATCCCAATTAATCCTCTACCTAAGATTTTTTCAGAAAGTGGTTAATGACTTACCTCTAAGTTGTTCTTCAAACTTCTCAGTTGGCTGAAGGCAAAAGAGGTGCTGTAGAAGATGGCAATGAAAGAAGCAGAGAGCAAGAACAACACCACCATGTTAACTATCAGACGTATAAAGTACAATCGACACCTGTGGAAAGGATTTTTCAATGACGTATAATATCTAAGATAAAAAAAGTTCTACTTTCTTCATATAACAATAAAAATCACTAATTTCCTCCTCTCCATTGCATCACTTTTACTGTTGAATCACATATCCTTTCAATTATCAATATCAATATGGTATATGGATGTAGACTGTACCACCTTCTCCATGAACACCTTATGTTCATACAAATAACCTTTTGTATCAATTATGTTTCTTAAGGACTAAGGCTATTTTCCCTCTTATCCTTATTTCCTTCAAACTTTACCCCTACAATTCTAAATTTTGCTCACTATAATACCTATACTTCTTACCTTTCTCTTTTAGTTCTTTGTTCCTTTTCATCATTATATCTCTCTGTTTCCAAATGGTTACAGAGCTCATTGTATATGGCTTTCTTTTTGATAGACGCAGCTTTGTTGTTCTCAATGCAGTAGTCCCAACCACCAAATATTAGGTTGCAGTACTGAAAAAAATCAAGAAAAATAAAAAAATCACTTAATATACATTCACAGAAATACTCTGGACAATAATGTTGATATTCAAAGCAATGTACAGCAATGGAAATGAGTACAATAGTAACACTAGAAAAATGTTAGCATATTACTGTCAAAAGCTGGTCAAACCATAATAAAATTACATATATAAATTCTAACCAAAGTTATAAAATATCAAGTACAGTGTAAAATGAATCCCAGTCTTTATTTTGATCAAGTCAAACTGACAAATCAATCAACAGCATACAAATCAAATGGGCATACTCTTCACAGAGCCAATCCCTATGCCTGAGTCAAGGGTAATTTTGTGTAGAGTTGAAATGACACAAACAAAGAGTTTGAGAGGCAAAAATAGCACTCCAAGTACTTTACTTGAACTTAAATTGCCAAAAGGGAATTCATTGTTAAATCTTTTAAATATTCTTTGTCCTCTTTATTAAAATAGTACAATGGAGAAGGCACATACAATGATATAACACTTTAACTGTTAATATAAAGCATCATAGCAGCCAGGGAAAATATTATGAAAATGTGCTTGTGCTCAACTAAAATGAGAGAGCCCTTCTTCCTTTCGGATACTATAAGGCAAACGCCACTAATATGCTGTTGTTTACCTAACACCCGGCCTTTGTAACTGAAAAAGATGAGTGTAGTAGAAATAGATTAGGCACTGAGATTTGAAAAACCTTCTTTCTTCGCTATCATTTCCTTGTTATATTGCAATTCTTTCCATGACTTAGTTGTTCAAAGTTTTCAAATGGCCATGCCATGAATCCAAAGCCATACTGCGTCCATGCAAATACCTAAAGCTCATTCCCATAAAATCCCAAACCAAATGCAATAAATAAAAGTAAATCGGAAGGCTTCCTCATTGTCCTCACCAGTAGGAAGAATGAGCTTTTCGTGAGTTCAAAACTTGTTTTCTTCCTTATAGGATTAAGCTAGTAAGCAAATATAAATAAGACCCTACTCAATATTATCAGTATTAGGGAAATGCCAAACTAGTATAGTACATAAGTGGTGAGCTGCAGTTTATGAAGACATGCTCATCTGACTTAACAATCCATAAACAGCTGATTTGTCTGTCAAAAATGTAGTAACACCAAAAACCTGTTAACAGTTTGTGACTAAAATGTCAAAAGCAATCACTTGAGATGAAATTTCTTACATCAAAGGGAAGTAAATGCAAGAGTCCTGGAGAGAAGGGCAAGTATGAAGTCTGTGAGGATAAGAGGGCCTGGGAAGTGAGTCAGTTGTTGTTTGCTGACGATAAGGCACTGGTGGCAGATTCAAGTGAGAAACTGCAGAAGTAGGTGACTGAGTTTGAAAGAGTGTATGAAAGGAGAAAATTGAGTGTGAATGTGAATAAAAGCAAGGTTATTAGGTTCAGCTGGGTTGAGGGACAAGGTAGTTGGGGTGTAAGTTTAAATGGAGAAAAATTGGAAGTGAAGTGTTTTAGATATCTGGGGGTGGACATGGCAATGAATGGAACCATGGAGGCGGAAGTGAGTCATAGCGTTGAGGAGGGGGCAAAGGTTCTGGGGGCACTGAAGAATGTGTGGAAAGAGAGAATGTTATCTGGGATGGGAAAAATGGGTATGTTTGAAGGAATAGCAGTCCCATCAATATTATATGGATTCGAGGCATGGGCTATAGATAGGGTTGTACGGAGAAGGGTAGATGTGTTGGAAATGAAATGTTAGAGGACAATACGTGGTGTGAAGTCGTTTGATTGAGTAAGTAATGAAAGGGTAAGAGAGATGTGTGCTAATAAAAAGGGTGTGACTCAGAGAGCAGACACTCAGACTACAGTCCAGAAGAATCCCAGTCAAATGATATTCCAATAGGAATCTAAAAGCATGCATTACAAGCTTGCCAAGAAATACACTAAGGACTGAAACAAAAGTGGAAAATAAGCGTGTGTATACCTGATAGAACTGTCCCTCCGATGATCTGAGACTCTCTCTCAGACCGCGAGCAGCTGCCCGCACCATGAGTACCAGGCTAAGGACCAGTGTCACCACTACTACTAGTAGGTATGCTAAAGGCAAATTATATTTCCAGCCCCGATCTTCATCTAAGATGAGTATGTGTCGTGGGTAAAACCCATAAAAAAGATATGACAGTTCTAGCTCTCCTGTTCCTTGCACACCATCTTGCACCATTTGAATGACAAATGGCCTATTAATGTTTTGAGATTCTTTGACCACTCGCTCCTGGTATTCCTCATAGCAGCAGCTGGTCTCATTATTATATGATGAGGATGTGTAATTGTCATAATCCAGGATCTGATTGTCGTCTATACTGCAACTATCCTGTAGACAGAGAAAAATGCAACATGAAAAACTAAGAAATAAACTTAAAACATGATATAACAAAGCTTTGGTATTCTGGAAAGAAAATCTACAATATCTAAGCTGAAATGTTCATAAATAACCTCAAAACTGGCCAAAACAGGTGAAAGTTCCATGAGCTAACTTCATCCACTTCTTAACACTTTTGATGCTGGAAGTGGAGATATCTGCTTTAACATTTACATCCATTTGATGTAGGAAAAGGGTTAGCTTCACAAAAAATTTTCCATTTATGGCAAGAATACTCTTATGTCTTTGAAAGCCTTGCCACATCTCCATGCATGCTGCCATCTGTAAGCTACACCACAACTAGTGGATTTGATTACATACATTCAGGTGCCTGCTCACTCAGCAAATACCTACATAATTTCTGGTTAATTTTACTCATGTACTAACATATATATTTCTTTCACATACGTTCGTGATATTACTTATCCTCTGATAAACTAATATAATCTAGAGATTTTGTCATGAGGTGGTAAAATTAATGAATAAGTCAGCGATTATAATTTTTCACTCATCTTTTCTGTCCACAACTCATTTGTGCAATGTATTAGCCTAACTCAACCTGCAATCTATTGTCACCTTCCATGGTAAATCACTCTCTCTCTCTCTCTCTCAACAAAACTCCGTCTATTCTAGGCATCATATACAACTTTCACAAGTGTAGACTCACCTTTGGATGTTTTAAAAGAATTTGTGGCACAAGTATGAAGACAGCTAACAACCCACAAGTAAAGAGGTTCAGGTACAGTAGCCACTTAATAAAGGTGAAAAAAGCCACAAGGCCCGTGCCAAAATTTCCTTCAACATATCGCAAACTCCAGTGCCATAGTTCTACTTTAGAGATGATTTCTCGTAATTTACTCTTTGCCTGTGAAAAAATATCAATATTCTTAAATCAGTTTGCAATGCAATATCAAATCTCAAGAAAATAAAAACTGAGTCCACCACACATGGATACCTTCAACAGTAGGTAAACATCAAACACTGAAATGGATGCAAAATCTATGCAACAGTTTAAAAAACATACAAATAAACATGTACAAAATTAATGTTAGTAAAGCAATGCAAATATGTACACACATAAAGAAGAAGGAATCAGCAAAGTATAATACACCCCAAACCATAGTAAGAGGGCCATAAAACATATGCTCATAAGAGACAGACATTCTTTCAAAGAATATATCTATATCAGATACAGTGGAAAACTAACGAAGACACAAATTACTGTAAAAAATCACCAGTCTGGTTAACCACTTGAAAATATATATAGATCAACTGGAGAAGGCCTAATAAGAGCAACAAAAGTCATATCTAAAACAAGGGGGACTGGGTTATAGGGGAAGAACACCTAACTGTGAAATGCTGGTGATGAAAGAGAATAGGAAAAGGGGAGAAAGAGAAATTATTATGACCTTCAAGATTTTGATGAAGTGCATATTGATCAGCCTTTCAAAAATAACAGTAACCACTAGAAAGCAAACCAAGATACTTCACAAGAAATGAGTTTGCAAAGATATAAAGAAGTTTCTTTCTGTTGTAACTGAATAATGGAGAGTAAAAATATATGTGAAGAAACAGCTTATGTAAAAAGTGTTATAGTGTTAAAAACAAAATATACAACAACAAATAAAGTTTAAGAGATGAGCCTCCATAGGTTTACACTCTCTCTAGACTATAAAAATATGTCATTATTCAAAGACACATAAACAGAGCCCTTAATGAAGATCTGGCCTTCATTTCAAACCATCCTCTTCTGAAGGCAGTATACTCAAAGTGATACAAGTAGCCATGGTAACATCACACACCCCTGACACAGACCCATCTTAACCCGGAATGACTCTCCCTCTGCCTTTACTATTCATAGACATGCCTTACTCTTCTGACAGAAATTCCTCCCTCCATTTAGAAGATATTAAACAAAAGTATATAAGAGCCCATAAAGGAAGATAGAGAGGTTACTAAATGCATTATTAGGTGAAATAGGAAATCAACATGGAATGAATAGTTTTTCACTTCCTCCAAAGTTCGTAAATACTTTTCCGTCTTTTCTTTTTCCCTTTCATTATTACCTCTATATTTCAATTAAGGCCTGGCCTTGATGCAGACTATTATCTGTGACTGGAGCCTTTCTTTCCAGGGATAAGTCATCATTACATTTTATAATTCCATTTAACCAAGTATGTGCATCACCTTCCACAAAGCCTCTCTTTTCAACTGTATCATACACTGTTTCCAAATTCATAAATGTCGCACACAACTCAATCTTTTTCTCAAGTTATTTCTCATACATATTCTTCAACGCAAATCCCTGATCCAAACATCCTCTACCTCTCCTGCAGCCACACTGATCTATAATCACGATCTCTAATCAAATGTTTTCTTCATGCCACTACTTTCTCAATCACCATCCTTCAATACATGTTACTAGGTATACTCAAGAGGTTTCTGCCCATGAAATCTGAGAATTCTCTTTTGTTCTCTTTGCCTTTCTTTAAGGGCCCTATAAGGGCATATACAATCAATATATATGCATATATTTTAAGAAAAATCACTAAAATACAAATCCAGTTGTCATATAACTTCGGCATCTATACCTGAGATAAAAATTTTCGTCTCGAGAGTTTCAGGGCAGCTAGACCACGTGTTCGGAGTGTTGGAGCTGACTGAAGCTGTCGCTTAAGTTTACGTTTTTCCTCCATGGGAACTGCATGAGCTCGAATCTGCTGAAGTTTTTCCCATGTCTCTTCCTCATCCACTCCTAAAAAAATGTAATGTCATTTGAGGACAGCTTTAAAATATTTTCTTTTCACCTTCCCTTTCTCCAATCCATATTCTATTATCTCTTTTACCTTCTGTCTAATATTTACTTATTTAAACTCATTATCAGGAAAACATAGACTATGAGAAGTTTTGATTTATCATGAATTCTGACAGGGTCAAGAATGAGAAGAGGACATGAGGTACAGTGTATTATACACAGAATGAACTTTTGCTTCAGATTAAAAGGATGGCAACAGATAACTTACATTGGATGTGTTTATAAATACATAAATCTTTTATGACTTATAAAAGAATGAATTTGCAGATCCAGGTGACAATTTGGGCAGTAGTGCATAGATGCTTAACTGCAAAAATAAGGATTTACTTTTGAACATGACTATGCATATTAGTTCTTAAACCTCAATCAAATCATGACTTCATTCCATGCTTGTAAAATCTAAGTTGTATGAAAAATGCATTAAAGCGCAGAGAAAAAAGAAAACATTTTAAAAGTAAATCTGGTTGTCCAAATCCACTCACATAGTATTATGCCATCACTACCAAAGGAGGAATATGCTGCCACCAAAATATATTCTATAATCTATTCATTCTAGTTCAAGAAACCAATAAATTCATCACAGAAAAAGTTAACTTTTCAACCTTGAGTGAGATCTGGTAGAACTTCAAGGTATGTGTCTGACCCTCTTCTGCTGGTATGTACGAGAGTTGCCGTTGTTGTTGTTGGCTGGCATCTTCGACTCCTTTGCGAGGCTCTGCGACGAACTGTCCCTCTACCAATGGAATTGACTGAAAAGTGTCTGCTATTAGACTTATCATTACAAAATCTAGCTATGGGAATGTGGCATCAGTAGTTCTAATTAACAACAGAATGAAGAGGATTGTGAACAATAAAATGTCAGAGATCAGCTAGTATATTAAAAATTCTTATCATTATATATAAATCATATCTGTCAATACATGTCTCTAGGCAGTAAGATAATATTATACCATATGGCCAAGCACCATCCACTGATTGGATTACAATAAATACTGTTTGCTATGGTGTATTACATCTGCTGATTATTATCTATAGTACAAGGATTACTATAAATTTTGGTAATTTTCAAAGGTAAAGAATGAACATTTCTCATCAAGGAGAGACATTTTAGACATTTAAGTATGCCATGTGAACTCCTAACTTTCTGTTTGCTCATTATTTCAAATATGCATTTGCATGTGTTTCATGAAACTAAGACTTTTCATTTTCACAGACGGTGGTAAGCTTATGCCAAGGGTGCTCATCAAAGATACTGGATTTTGTCTCTGATGCATAAGGGAGATTTTCTGATCAGACTGATTATGTAATTTTTGTTATATCTTGCAAGTGAAAAGTCATCCTGAATTTTGCAATTACCACGTTTTTTTCATGATCTTAATCAGCAAAATTTTCAATTCCATGTTCTGTTTTTCAAACCACTCTTCACTGTTTGAAGTGAAATCAAAAAGTTGTGTAGATATTAAGTATCATTTGAAATGGATTCATGAATAAACCTCTCTACCCTTAAAATTGACAGTACAGTAGTCAGTGCACATCCATACAGTATGATTTTAAAGGATGATTTTTCTACTCATTGGAACAAAACAAAAAATATATTGCTACTTCATTTTTTTGAAGAAATGAATTACACTATCCATCCCCTTTGGTAAAAAGAATATAAATTATGTATAAAAGTAACTGTATAGACATATGTCAGTCAGATAAATGTAAAATCATAAAAAAAATCAAAATAGCACACATTCTATGTACCTTATTTCAAAAAGAACAGTACTAACAAAGACTCTTTGTGCATAAATGCGTGTGGGTTGGAGAAAATTACATCAACATATATGAAGAACAGAATAAATTAACAAATAACAAAGAAAGAAAAACTTTTAGTTGCCTGCTTGGAGATGCATAAAACTGACTTTGAGTTTATGATAAGCACGTTTTCCAGCTAGACTTTATACGTGTCCTTTACTCTGCAGTTCTCTACAATTCATTAGATTATGCTAAGCAAGATAGGTTACCATCAATTAATAATGTCATTGTCATGATGAAGAAGTATGCACAAAAAATATCAATAATGACTCCAACAAGGCAGGGGAAAGAGATCCACTCAAAACCATGCAAAAACTAAGCCGTATTTCCTGCTCCTCATCTGATGTATCACACTGCCAAAGTCCTGTACTCAGTTGTCATGTCATTCAATTTCAAGCTGCAGATGTCTCACTGGGAGGTGACCAAACCTCCATGGGGGAAAGTGGACCAGGCAATAGGTGAGGACAAGAGAGAATTTTAGCTTAAAAACATGCTTTTAGGCTCAAAAGCACTTTTATAAGCTAACTATCTCTTGCTCTGCACTATATGGTCAAATCTAAAAATGCAACATGGAGGAAGGTCTACTTAGCAGTATAGGGTCAGAAGTTATCATCACAGGGTAGAACAAATATCACGATGTACACATCTTAAGATGACCATCTAGGAGACCTTTTGTGTGTTTATGTCTTAGCATAGTTTCATCTCCCCATGGCAACATATCACTGATCAAATAATGTATCTTAGTAAATATCTACTGCCAGAAGTCATTGCAGATCCCTAAAAACCTTGTTTCTTATGGTTTTACAAAACATGCATGTTGAAAAGCCTTTAACTGCAGTATACTTTCTCAAGTAGAGCAAGCTATAGCAAATCCCTGGATGGTTTATCTTTTCATTCAGTTCTCTTCTTAAGCTTTTTTTCTATGTTAGCTGAGATGGCACGGGCAGCTACGGCCCTAATCACGGCCATCCCATTAACGCTAT
>JAYMFT010009994.1:0-16924 GCA_038088735.1 Panulirus argus
GGCGCTACCTCGCTGACGCGGGAAACAGCGATCAAGTATAATAAATAAATAAATAAATATATATATATATATATAGACAGATAGATAGATAGATATAGATAGGTAGACAGATATACACGACCGCTTTTCCCGTCCTGGCCAACAGGTCGGTGGCTTGTAAAATGAAATGCCAGTTTCAGTTTTTGAATTCAAACCTTTACTGGGGAGAAAAGGATTTCCAGATGAAGAGTGGCAATCTGAAAGATAGAATAAGAGAAATATCTTGCTCGTGGAAACTGTCACAAACCGATTATAAATTCGAGCGCCAGTCGAGGTTCCTTTTTCTTCGTGCGTTCAGCGTTCCTCGTTAGTAGTGAGTGTGAAGCCGCCTGGATCATCCCCAGAACCTCTATCCCTTTGGCGACCACAACATCCCAGTTTGAGATGCGTGGGCAGATGAATCCCCCTCTCCACCATTTCGTACGCATCTCTCCAGTTCTTTCGCAGAGGGGCTGATGGGATTCTGGTGTCAAATAAAGGGATACTTTTTGCCTTTCTGACAAAGCCTTTGTACACCAGATCTTTGAATACTGTATTCGCTATAAATGCACTGAATCGAAGGTGTTTTGATTTTCTTCGACATGTTTTCTTCCATCTGAAGACATGAGCTGTTATTTTCTGGGACATAAACCCCTGCTCCCCTGAACGTGGTCTGTTACAAAGACGTTGTAACAAGCGACTTCCATCACTAAACGTTGTTATAACACAAGACCGGCGCTCACCCCACTGTAGCAAACTTCCTCGAAAGATTTCTAGTTTTTTAATGGACACGTGAAAACGACAAAGGTATCAGAGGTAACGAGAATCCCACTGAAGCAAAAAGATTAAATGGATCAGATTCAAAGAGAAGAAACGTCAGTAATAGAATGGAACAGGAAAAAATTGGCAGTTTTCCCATTTGTCTCGGGTTATAAACGGCAACAGAGGCAGAGGGGAGAGAGAGAGGGGGGGCAGGACAAAGGAATAACATAACAGGCTGAACGAGTATAACCGAGGCTCAGCCTCAGGAAAGCTGGTTGATAAATCTTAAAAAGAAAGAGAAAAAAAAGTAACTAATCAGGATGGATGATGTAATAGAAATCAGGATGGATGAAGAGGTAATGTAAATAGGCCCTGTGTTCCTGGGAGCTTGTGTTGGATTATGCCAAGGATTCGAAAGGAATTCAAACAACAAAAGACCGCTGAGATCCATCCCTTCGAGGTTGTATGTGAAAATGGAAAAGATATATGAAACTCCTAGATCGGTGTGGAAAGAGTCTATAGATTAGTGTGGTTAGATTATATAGTTTAGTTTCGTAAGAGTAAATAAGTCTGTGTGGTTAAAGTCTATAGATTAATATGGTAAGAGTAAATAGATTAGTGTGGGAAAAGTAAATAGATTAGTGTGGTCAGAGTGTATAGAGTAGTGTGTTCAGAGTACTACTTATCACTGAAATCATTCATTCGATAATGTTTTCTTTACGTTGGTGTTGTGTCCTGCGTATTCCAAATCATTATCAATATCCTTGCAATAAGTTGTTTCAGAAAACAAAGCAATGTATGTGTGCTACGTATCTAAGGAACCTTTAACATTGTTTTCTTGGTAGTTGCCTGTTATCATTTTTAAAGTTCATCCCTTGGTGATAGTCTTCATTGATAAACATGTACGGAATTGACTGGACTAAATGTTTTCATTTCGGCGTTTTGTTAAAAAAGTATTCATCTAATACAATGATGACAGTCAAGAATCAAACCGTATATGTATTGCACTCAAAGTCGCTGAAATTCTTTGCTAGTCTCTTATTACGTAACAGACCTGCTCTTTAACCCCGTTATCAATAGCAATATCAAACTTTTAAGAAAAGGTGATGCTCCTACTTTGTGCCTGGGTCACGACATAGCACTCAGGATATTGAGCTGACGGCCGATCCTCCATGCGAGGTCCTCCTGCGCCATCTGTTATCAGCATCTGAAGGTCACCGGCAGCTCAGAAGCTAAGACGCGAACGTTCTTTTTTGAATAGCTTTAAGAGGATACGCCCTCCTTCTCCTCCTCCTCCTCCTCCTCCTCCTCGTCTTTCTACCTCTTCCTCCTCCCACTCCCTTCAGGCCTGGCCAACTGATGTGGACATTCTTGGAAGGAAACCTCCTCCTCCTCCTCCTCTTCCAGGGCTTTGACTGGAGAGACTTTTCTCCACACTGAAAGGATGTTCGCTGGCGAAGGCAGGCAGTCCTACTGCTCCCCCTTTCCAAGACTCTGCTCTTCTTCATGGCGCGCCCACTGTACTGAGAGCTAATGGCTAATGTTTCCAGTCGTAGGTCCCTGGGGGGTTTCAGTATGATGATAAACTCTATAAGGGAAACTCGCGTCCGTCTTGAAATAAATCATTGCTCTTGGCACCAAGTCATGAATTTCATATTGGTAGATTTGAGTATATAGTCTCTCTCTCTCTCTCTCTCTCTCTCTCTCTCTCTCTCTCTCTCTCTCTCTCACTAACTAATTTTTGGGTTTATGTGTTCCAGACTGGAGGACGAAGGAGAAATCTAAAGACGAGGCCATCCTTCCAAGGCAGAGAAAAACCTTTGATTAACAATAAATGATAAATCTTCTTTTCATGTGGAGGTTTTTTTCCGAACTCTGGTATTTATTGGTATTTTTCCTATGACTAGAGCAATTTCAATATTTTTCTTTTCTATGAAAGTCAATATAATCTGTCTAGATTTTGATGTCAAGTTTACTTCCATGTTAGGGTCTTTAATACCTTTGTCTTCTCGGTTTGCTTCATCCCGTGTTTTACTGTCGCTTGTCTGTTTGTTCGCTTGCGTGTATGTTCTATGCCTTTGTTCTCTCCTGTTTTTCATGTTTGGTGTGACTGTTCTTGTGTTCGTTTGTTCTCTGGTGTGACATTCCTCTTTTATGTTCTAGTTGTATTTGAGTACTTGAGCGTCATCCTCAACCCTGCTGGCTCTGCAGATAGTCTTTTGTTCTTGTGTGCACTACTTTGGAATTCATCCCTTGTGTATTTTCCTACCGACGTTTATGTTTGACGTGTTACCACGAGTGCTTGCGTTCCTGTTGTATATGTTCCCTAATTCATGCATATCGCCGTCCCTGCTGCCCAGAGGTAAGATCAGGTTCTGCGAAAAAAGTGTGTAACAGTCTCTCCTAATTTTAGCTCGTCTGTCTAACATTACCCAAAATATCAGAGTAACATATCCCAGGGAGGATTAATTCAGCAGTACACGTAACCTGATAAATCCACAGACGAAGGCATTGCTTTGTATATTCAGAAATCTATTTCCGTAAGGATTACATTTTTTTCGTTTCTTTTATCTTAAGCTTGCCTATGGCTGGTGTTCTTTATCTTCTTACTTTTAATATCTCTTTTATCATTTCCGTCTACTGCTCTCCATATTACGTGGTTTTTCTTTAGCGAATACACATTAAGCCTGTTATCTTTTTGAGACAGTTTTTCCCCTCCTGTATTTAATGTCTAGCGAGAGATATGGCATGTTACTTCATGCATTTTGATTTTCTCTTTTAAGTTCTTTTAGGAGTCATTTTCAGTCCTTATTTTCGCACTGACTATAACGAAGCTCTGTATCTGTAATATATTCGGTGAAATGATTCTATTTATATTTAGAATTTGGTCTTATCTTGTTGATTGGTTGCGCAACAAAAAAAAACAGTTATCTATTTTTTTCTTAATCTTTAAAGAATAACAAAAAGTGAAAAACAGATTTTTTTTTACCATATGGACGTGCTAATGATTGTTTGCATTTTTAACTCAAGAAATTGTCTCTCTGTTAACTTGCTGACTGAAGACCAAGAAACATTCATTCAATAATGGTCTTTCATTTATACTTTTTGATTTAATCTGACCCGTTGATACTGTATCTTCTGAACAAAGAAATATTCTGTGTGTCTTTTAATCATACATTGTTGGGAGTGCTGGTTACCATTGCTGGAGACTATATACTAGCTGGACCTCAGTCTTTGGAGGCTGTTGGCTTCGTTTGCCGTTCAAGGAACTTTTCTTTCGGATTTGGTTCGTAAAAGATGCAGGGGTTTTCAGGTTCCTCATATGTTCTTTAGGAATTCATGTGTAACTTCCTTCTTTACTATATATGACAGTTTGATTTGAAAGGAGAAACCTCTCCCAGTAGCTGGAGTATGTGTGGAATGGATTGCCATGTTTGTTTTGTGTGCCAAATTCCTGGCGTCAAGAGACATATTTTCCTTACTTGCAAAGGTGTCAGAAAGGACTATTCATACGTCCCCTGTTGCTTCGTTTTCTAGTCTTGGCTGAACACTACGAGAGAAATGTGTCGCTGGGTGGGATGCTCCCGCACAGGGCCATGCATCACGCGACTGTTGATAGACCATTCCACTTTTTATTCTTCGAATGTCATCGTTTCGTTACGTATGTGTTTCAGAGTTTGCACGGGGATTCACAGGTTCAGAATTTGAGAACACAGTTTTGGCACGGTGTAAAAGTCAACATCTCCGACAAAAAGAACTCAACAGATTCAGCTATTATTTAGAGCTTCGGCTCTTTTATCGGATTTTCGCCTCCGTTAACACCATATACAGCTGCAATACCCACCTTGAAAAGGAATACATTTCTTGAAAGAGACATTAAGAGCCGAATCCTCAAATACTACCCGTCAAAAAAGAAAACAGATTCATATTATTTTGCAAAGGCTTCGACTCTCTTTTGCATTGTGCACTGTGTAGAAAATGTTAATTCCCTTTTGCATATTCCGTAAGTCTGGTCAGTGTCCACTTTTAAATGAGTATTGCAGTCTTAATTCATTCCAGATATGGTTTCTGACATCTATACGGCTTTCTTATATCTTGAGTTCCAGTTAGTAATGGAGACCTCGTGTATTCTGATGAAGGAGCTAATTCCAGTCACTTCCAGAAAATACATGGAATGGTCACCTGGACTAGTGAATGATTTCAGTGATTCATGAGGAACTACGGGTCTTTACATGGTGGGATCCCATAAACTGATGGGATAAGGGGACGACAATGTTGTTACCAGATTAATGCTGGTAATAATACCACAAAGAAACAACAACAACCCCTGAAATAATTGGTCTCCTGTTGTGAATAACGATTTATCCAAAGTTGTTAGAAAATAGAGAGACATTTTGTTTTCCAGGCTGGATAAGAGCGGATTTGCCTACTTTCTCGATGTCTTTTTGTCACAGTCCGATTTCCGTAACAAGGCCAACTAACATAGGGAGCGGATGGCGCTGGAGCAACAGTCACAAGTTTTACCGAGTCCAGGTCCTAAATGGATAATTAACTTTGTTAACCTGCCGAATTTCTTTGCATTTGGGAATATGTGGAGTAAAGGATACACTGGGAAAGGAAGGCCAGGCTACGGCTTCCTGACCTACTTATGTCTCGTTTCAAAGAATCAGTCATTCCCAAGTTGAATTTCATTGTGTCCTTTTCAGTACACGATGGCCAGTACGGTCCAGTGTTCTCAGTTACGTTAACTGTCCTGTGCAGTTAATGGATACAACAGTGTTCAAAGATGAGCGAACGTTGTTCAAACTGAGTACCCCTTTTCAGCATTAGGAGGTATTAATTACGTCTAACTACGTCAGTTAGGGAAGGGGCTCGTTCTCCTGTAGGAGTCACCAACTGGTAATATATGAACAGGTTGCGGTGTTGACACGAAGACCTGACTAACTTGTGCTTCTTCCCTTGTCCTTCAGTAGTTACCTGAGGCTGACGTATCCACACTGGAGGTCTGTAATCTGAGCTGTCACTTTCCTCCCTCGAGAAGAGTGTCACACTCTCCTGCCTCGAAAAGAGAGCTTAGCTTCCCAGGGTACCACGCGAGAGGAGATAGTCTGACAGTGATCTTACGGACAGAATTAGATAACATGGAGGATTAGTTGGAGGTTCTTCGTATCCCACGACGAGAGGATCCATCACGAGAGGAGGAGTTAGAGATAGTGTAAGACAGAGGCTTGTGAAATAGCTTTATCACGAACCCTCTTGTGTGTTTTAATTGAGGTAACCTTAAATTTTGCTGCACTTGCAGCCTCTTGAATAAAAAAATGACAAGACCGTTGAAAGCATTTCTTTGTTATTAGCGAGGACATGTACTCTGTTAGGAACAGAAACTGTCAGCCTTAGATACGTAGGTTCTGTATATTACCATGTCTCTGCACCCGACAAAATTTTTCTTAAACCGGACTGAACTTTTAATGCTTTTAGCAGGTGGAGGTATAATATCCCTCGGAATTTCATCTCGTGATACTCCGCTGAGATGAATAGGTGTCGACCGTGTGAGCTGGCGGAGGAATTTCTCCCTCGAGATAAGTTTTAGATTCCTGCCACACCTGCTGGACGAGTCCCTCTGGACATACGGAAAAGAAATTGGAGTTGCAGCCACCAACTAGGGGAGGAGAAGTGGTAGTAATCTCTTTTCTTCCTGCATGTAACCAACGGTAACCATCACAGCCTAAGGTGTTCATATCCTAGAGGAGAGAATGAGGACCTGTAATTTAAAGCATGGCTGTATGAGGCAGAGGAAGGGACCTCTGGACCCCTCAGCAATAATGGACCACAACTTTACTTCAAGAAAACACAAGAACCAAGCCCATCAGGAAAACGCTGCAGCCACTCCGTAGGGTCGAGCTAGCAAGATCACTTGTTACAAGTGAGAAGGGTATTGTGCCCTCGGCTCGTGTACCTACGAAACGCGAATTAAGAGGAAGAGAAAGTGAGAGGAATTGCCAATTTCCTGCATCTAAATGGCACTGTTACCTGTCTGAAAGGTACATTACAGCCACCCATATTGACATGAGTAACGAGAACTGCGTGCAAACCAACCCAGGGCTTCGAGTGCCTCACATTCTCTCCACACAAATCTTTATCCTCACACAGGTTTTTTTTTATAGACTTACATAGATTTTTTTTCGATCGACCAATTTCACATTTCACGAGAAAATTTACACTGAAGAGATGTATCGTACATCTAATCTGTTACAGATTCATCTTTTCATGTATGAATTAAAATGAGTCTCATTCGATGAATGATTTTTATATAGTAAAAGGTTCCAAACTAGTATGAATGAGATGCTTGATTATCAACAGATAAATGAATAGATAAACCAGTTCATATATATATATATATATATATATATATATATATATATATATATATATCACTTAAATCTGTTTATGGTTTAAGGTTTACGACCAAACTGGCAATGAAGTCTGGCTGAGGAGTCATTAAACACACAACATTCCTGCTACCGTAGGTAGCGCACCACGGAGGCGTTCTCTGGCCATTCTCGTTTCCCATGTCATTACGAGCGGCCATTATGTAATCTTTCAATCACGTAAAAGGGCCATTTCGAGGCAGGAAATTGGTAATTAGCCTCAGTTTCTCCCGGTGGGACAGTTTACACCACACAAAGGCAACAGCTGTGGGTGAAGGGCCTCACACCTGCTGCTCTCTCTCTCTCTCTCTCTCTGTCTATCTATCTCTACCTATCTATCTATCTATCAATCTCTCTATCCCTCCCCCCGCTGGTGTAAACAAGGGAATCGTTCGTCTCACTTATACCTGTAGTTTAGATCTGTCATGAAACGAGGGATGTCGGGTTTACAACAGAGTACATATTTTATCCAGAAGACGACGTAAGAGACCAGCACTGCTCCGGGACCTTACAGAGTACAGAGTTTACTCAGCTGGATACTCTGAGGACATGTGAGCAGCATCGTACGTCACCAGGCTTTTATATCATGGTCACAAAGCTCATGACCCCTGGTCACTCATGCCATCGTCACATAGAGCTTATAGTCCATTCGAAGGAATAAACTGTTTTGTGTATGTGAAGTTCGTCATGTAATTTTGAGGAAGAAATTCAGTATTTGTGCCGCAAATTCACTGTTTTGTGTTTTTCATTCTCACTCAGAGTTTATTTCACCGTTAACAACCTAAATCGAAGAGTCATTCTATATGATAACCAACCATGTCTCATTGATACCCAAAAGGGTCATCTCAAGACTATATTACTAGCGCTTGGCTGAAGCTAAAGTGAGAGTCTTAATTTTTGAGTAACTGGATCTAATCATCCAAAGTGACTGGTTATGAAGAACTCGTGTGTCGACCCTGGTTGTAAGTACGTTCTTGTTGTAAGTACGTCGTAGTTGTAAGTACGTTCAAGTAGTTACTTCCCAACCTGAGCCAAAGGTACTATCTCTAGCCAAATGAATTGGTTCTCCAATGCAAATCAACTCTTTCTCTTGACGGAGTGCACTCGACTTTATTGACCATTCTAAAATTGAGAACAATATGAAAAAGTACTCATCTGAAGAGGCAATATTCCGCGTATTTCGTGATGTCAAAACACTCCATTATAAACAGTCGACTTAATTCCTTCTGCAAGGCTTGTCATTTTTATTTGTAGCGAATTAATCCTTTGAGAACTATCCAGATATTAATAATGTATTTTTCCCCTTAAGAGAGATTGGATTTTTTTTTTTCATAGATGGCTCTCGGATATTAGTGTTGAAAAAAAAAACGGGAGTTATAAAAAGTTATGATTGGTTTATTGACGAGCATCCATAACGTTTCCGTGTTTGAGTGTCGGGATGTTCATGAAACTGGCCGATGGAAGAATGAGTGAGATATTCAAAGAACAATATGATCTACAGGCCTTTTGTGTCTGTTCTTTTTGTGTTGCGAATTATGTGAAGATATATATATATATGTGTGTGTGTGTGTGTATACATATTTCTGCCGTTCATATGTGCGAAAGCATTTGCGTATGTGTGTGTGTGTGATTACTATTTGTGTGTTACGGGGAGAGATTTTAAAACTTGTGTTGCCCCGACTTCAAAGTCAGATACCCATTTGATATGTGGTGACCACGTGAACTCGGCTTACCATCACGCTCTCAAGGCCCTTATGATAATTCATATATGTCATCATCAAAGGAATGTCTTACAAAGTCATAACATATTTTCCAGTCAATCGATAGATTCAGTATCAGTCCGGATCTTAAACGTAATTGGATTTCACTGAATGGGGCAGGTAGGTCTAACCTCTCCTGTTCCCAAAATAATTTTCATACAGCATTCACGTGAGGAATGTACACTCAAACAACTTTCATGTCTGACTCTGATGGTATGCAGTGTCTCAAGTAGCCCAGTTTCCAACTGAAGCACAACATGGAACAAATTTCGGAGACCCACGTTTGCTAAACTCTCCTTAACTTGTTCGTTAATGCCCCCTTAGCTTCCGTTAACTATTACCAGGGATTAAGAACCTGTAGAACAATTAGTCACGTCTACGGATTCCCAGAATCTTGAACCCAAGGTTCTCAAAAACCAAGAACGAGAATCTTAGTCTCAGATTTATGAATCTCGACAAATGCAACTTCAGTTGGCAGACGCGAAGTCGGAAGGCCCCATGAAGTAGGCAAGAGGTTTGCATTAATTGATTACCAAGAAAATTAGACGTCCAGGAACTGTCGATTACTTTGACAATATCGTAGTCAAGATGAACAGTGTACAGCCACTCAAGGACGACCTATGTACCAAGGAACACTCAAGACACTGGTTCTTTGACCCCTGGACCTTAAGACTCCCAAGATTAGTGACCTTCAACCCTTTTAAGGTCACTTAAGAAACGGTTTAGTGACCCTGGGTCCTAGGGACACTAACGACATTGACTTGGCGATCTTCTTCAATCCTTTGGGTCAATTGACAGCGTAAAGGTTGTTAACGAAGACCCACCCACCCAGCAGCCTGCTGGTGGAGGAGGTGAGGTCAGCCATCGCTAGTGATCAACAGGTTGACAGCCACCTTGCCTTACGCTGCTTCGCCTCCCGCAGCTTTAAGCGCTGCTACATAATCTGATGTTGCCGGAGGGGAAGAGGAGAGAGAGGTCACGTCATATCAGATAACTTGCCACGATTACCGACGAAGCTGTGTCGTCTCCCAAACGGAGGCGATCGTAATTACCCACTGTGTCTTTTTCCTTGCTAAATAGGTGTTTTTAGTTCTTTCAGCCAGCGTATGCCATGATACGTTAATGGTTTTGCACTTTCACCTGATGGCCAGGTAACAAGAACCTGGAGAACAGGATGTCAGGTACATGGGATGAAGTATAACACCTTACGTCACTGCAAGTGGATTTTTATCCAGGTGTATGATATCAGACGAATAATAACCTCTGTCTGTATTGAGCAGCAACAGGACGAAGGGAACCCCACGCAACACAGTCAGCCAGTTGTTCGGTAACACACGCTCAGATAATCGAGTTTGTAGTCGTCAGTCTCCTGAGACTTCCTCCATCAAAACAGTTTTATTCTTTTCACGTAAACGATAGGAATTTGCTAATCTCCACAAAGCTTTCTTTTTTAAATTGAGAGATTAATAATGACACGGACGTTTTCATGTGGATCTTTTCATTTACAGGAGCCTACGGTATGGGTTCGTGTGGCATTCTTGCATCCCAGCCAGGCCCGCGGGAGTTGTCGGACAGTCGTGGGACACACCAACCTGTTGCCCTGTGAATCTGTCTATGTAAGTGTAAAGGTAATTTGTTCACACTGACACCGGCCCAATTAAGTTTCTGGGGAGGACTTTACTTACTACAGGGATTGAGAAAGACCGAAGCAGCGTAAGGGGCAGTATGTGGACAAACTGGCTGTTTGGGTTTGGGTAGCGGTCGCTAGGGCTGGACACTAGTAGCACTGTGGATGAGTGGCTTGTGATGGGCTGATTAGTGGCAGCTTAAGGAGAAATGTGTTGTGGTCAAGGTTGTGTGAAAAGCGTTCAAGAGGGTTTGTGAGGAACTCAATCAGCAGTGCGTTAGAATTGTTTGGAAGATTGGTTGATGGTTCTGAGGTCAGCAGTGCGTGTGTGTGGGAGTTTGGTTAATTGTTGGTGGCGTAAGGAATGTGTCTGGAAGTGTTTATTGGCAGGAGAGAACGAATGTGGGGAGAGACCTGGTCATTGGCAATGTGTGGAGTGGATGTGAGGCTATTGGTGATGCGAAGAAGTGTGTTTGGTCAGGATACCAGCAGTAAGTGGATAGACTTGAGAGGAATGAGTGATAAGTGGTTATTGTTGCACTGTGGGCGGATGGATGATCGGCTGTTGACAGGTTGAGCAACAGATGGGAAGTAGGTTAGTAATTCTTGACAGACTGAGGAAACAGGGAACGAGAAAAACAGTCGACATCTGGCGGATAAGGAGAAAAAAAAAATTTTGGTTGACTGAGACAGATGAACACAGACTGGCTTCATGGCACTGAGAGACCTTTGGTTTAGGAACTGTCTGTGATCTGTGAGTGAATGAAAAGAAAATTGTGAGACTTTTTTGTTAAGTATGACGCCAGGTTGACAATGAATCAAGAGATGATCATAGCAACACAGGACTCTGAAGATCGTTTTGTGTCCCATTCTGGAAAAGTAAGGAATAATCCCACAAATATTCAAGGCACACGATAAATACTGAGAATTGCTCCTGTTTCCAAATATACGTCATTTAAACCCATCGATATTCACCACCGGAAAAAAGCACCAGCTGGATATATGCAGTAATATTTTTTGATGATTTATCGATGGTCATCAAACTGGCGAAAAAAGAAAACGGTCCAGAGCTACAGGGGAAATAAATCTAAAGCGAGGACATAAAAACCGTGAGGCGGGCAACTTTACGCCAGTGGAAGCGTTTCATTTACTCAGCCAAAGCTTAGATTTGTCACCCCTGTCAAGGCTACCAGCGTCTTGCCTCCGGAGGCCAAGTCTTGAATTATCAGGCCACAGGTTGAGCTCAGCCTTTTAGTTACTCCAGCTCTAAGACGTTTTTGGCTATTAGCTCCATGACACGAGAATGGACCTCGTGATACACCACCGCTGATGGGCAAAAAAGCTGCCGCCAGACGGGGAAGGATAATGTTGAATATGCAGAGAAAAGGAGTCCCATCTGGGGAGCTAACGGACTGTGGCAGACTCACGTTTGTTAAGGGAAGGAGACCCATCAGTCCCATACAGAGACGGTGACCCGTTTGTATAAAGAAACAACGATGCACCGCAGGGGACTGAGAATCGCTTATAAACAGGAACTTGGTGACCTACTCTTGTCATCAAGTAATGGTTGATTGAATTCTGAACTTAGCGTCGATATCAAAAGTTCTCTTGGAGGAGCTGTTGAGAATAAGACCATGGATGGTTCACGTCATGAATACCCCCTTAAGTCTAAGGGACTAGATACGTAGAATTAAATCATTTAAGATGAATACTCGTTCTTCTGCAAGGCAATAGCTCATGTCTCTGTACGCCTCGCCAGGGGTGGCTTGCTGCTCTGGGTGAAGACTTCCCACTGTAGAAACTCTGCACACATCTCGTCAAGCTCTCTCAAAAAAAAGAAAATCACCGATCAGCTGCAGACAGTCAAGCTAAATGGCTTTGAATCAATGTCCTCCCAGTCCCTTCTGGACCATCAGTGCACTTGCAGCTATGTGACATAGATCCAGTAATGGGACACAAGTATTCAGTGTGTCAGCCAGCCATCACTGTACCGAGTTCCTCTTTAAATGTTAGCAGTTCTTAGGCTTACCTAGCAACATACGGCTGGTGACGAGCCTGTCCTCAGTTTGCATCACTGGTGGTCATCAATAACTGAAAAGCTTCTACGACTTTATGTATGTTCTCTAACGAACGCTCTGACTCATTCATACTCCGCCCATGTCATCTTTCAAAGGGAACGGGCCTGCGGTAAATGCCTCTCGTGGTGTTAGAATAGTAATCACGTTAGTTCCGCCTCCACAAGATTGGTTACCTGAAAATTTAGATGAGCTGTCGTTATTCATAACATCGATCCAGCGTCGCCTAGCGACCCAGGCCCCTGTCGTCAACTCCTTTCAAGGAAGGTCTGTTATTTTTTCATACAAAGATCTGGTGGCTGCGAGTGGATGATGTTTAACATATCTCACTAGCAGGAGTAGATAACCTGAGGATGAAGATGCAGTTATGGAGAAAGGAAGATATTAAAAGGAGTTCTTCCACTGTATGATGTTATGTTCCAGTCGATGGTACCACAGAACTAAGAGCAGGGATTTACATACACTGAAGAGGTCTCCACAGAGCTTACGTCGAAGATAACTATGGGGCTTTTTTTTTTTTTTTTTTATTTTTTTTTTTTTTTTTTTTTTTTTTTTTTTTTTTTTTTTTTTTTTTCACCGCCCTCGCCAGAAAGAGAATACCTTTATCACGGGGAGGAAGAGACGTATAGACGAAGGGAACAGAAGAGAATACAAGAAGAGGTGAAGAAGCAATAGAGTGAAAAAAGGACATTCGGGAACCAGCGTAATAGGTGGAGCCATTATCACGAACGTCAAAAATTCTCGAGTACTTTTGCTTAGCTTTTGCGTAGAAAAAAAAAAAGGCGTTGCTTTTTCAGAAGCCGTTGAGAAGACGGAGTCAAATGGAAATCTAAACATGGAAGGTAACGCCACATTCATTTGCAAAGTGGATGAAGAATTATCTCATCAAGCACCCGGCAAATATCCATACTTGTGTCTTTAGATCACAAGGCAAGAGCGAAGTTTGTGGTTGAAGCCATTACACCGCAGGCTGAATACCAGTGCGAGATGTGCGACGGTGAGAAATGATCCACTATCGTGAGAGAAATTGTGACTGACTCCCACTCCGCACGCTCGTATGACCACCGGTAATCATTCCTCTTTCATCTTTCCCAAGGTCACCTTCAGGTGATGGGGCACTCAGGGGCTGTTTATCTTCCTCTTGTAGAGAAAGAACAATTATTTGTAAAATTCGTATCCGCAAAGTCCCTAAAGTAAGAATTTCTATCCTTTAATGATTGTGTTTCCAGCTTAAGCAAATGGGTTTCTGAATAAAAAAAAAAGTAAAATGTATTCACTGTGAAAATGGGGTAGGAAATTTATATTCTTCTCCTGTCGAACTTCTAAAAGGATTCAGTAACATCGTATTCTAGAATCAGTACGTGTCACTCGAGAAGAGTTCCTTGCCTTTAAAGGTGGACATGCGGGTTAGTCCACGAGAAGGTCAGAGGACCACTCTAGTCACTGGTATTATCAGTATATCACTGGGACAATGTCTGGACTAATTCATCTGACATGAAACTCCCCAGCGCATTAATAAGCTTCGTTTTTTGTATCAATCTTGAAGACTTGTTCCATCTCAGAGGGCAAACCCAGGGAGTCTGTCCTCCTGATTCCCTGCGGGGGAATTCGTTTCTCTCTCATCAGCCAGTCTGTCTGGCCCACGAAATTCACCTCTGGAATTCCCGCCAAGGAAACAGATCTGGAGGCTCTGTCTGGCTATTCAACCGTGCTTGGATGTCCAGCCAACAATTCTCTCTTGTGGCTCTTGAACATAGCACACATGGCTTCCCACGGGTCAATTCAATGTGTCCGTAGGGAAGATAACTCGGTCAAACCTCATCTCTGTCTTCATTAGTCCACCCACTTTTCATGTGCGTAGCTAGAATAGTTTTCCTTGAAGATATATACTTGGAAGATTACGCCCAAAATCCCGACGAATTTCGCCACCTCTGTATCAATGAGATGAGTGAGAAGAGATATGATCAGTTTAGTTTAGGTTCCTCTAGCCGTTCTCTATACGTTCTCGTTCAGAAGTTACGAGCTCATCAGTTAGATTGCGCTGGTGGCAAGTTTTTAACGACTCTTTAAGAATACTGTTGATCTGTGATAGTTAACCCTTCTAAATACATTCTTCCTAATCCAACTTTGTATCAGCTCATCAACAAAACTGGTTCTGTATGGAGGAAGCCAATGTGTCTGCGTTGGTACAGTCATTCTATAGTCGTTTTTAGTCAGTGTTACGTTGTTAATACAGTTTACGTAACAGTAAATATAAGACCATCTCCGTCTGGTGTGCAGACATTCAAAAAAGGTGTAAACCACTAGCGTTCGCCACAAGAGGCATCGAATGAAGAAATTTATGGTGCAGCCCATCTGGATGAATACATCATCCTGAGGATGTCGGATGACCTTGCACCTGGTAAGTAATGTTTCGTTGAAATCATGGACATGTTTAACGTTATAGCTGTCAATCACCAGAAGAGACTTCCCGACCCTTGACGCGAGTGAGTGAATTTGTCTCATTATTTACACATATATCAATTTATACTTTAATTCTGAAGAAATTTGTAGATATAACTGAATGGTAATATTTTCTGCAGATAATGTAGAAGCCATACTCATAACACATGAATGTTTGTACAGATGCATCTATTTTTTTTTTTTCATAAATATTTATATAAAAGAAACTCAGGATATACATTCTGGGATCACTTTGGTGAAAACAAAAGAAACGACACTTCTGTCTCAGCCAGAACATATCTTATCAAAAAAGGTGTGAAGGTAATTGGCTGTAGTGTGATGTACAGAGAGACCTCGAAACCCTGAACTAGTCGCTGGTGCTTTTGTCCAAGTGCAGCTCCATGACATTGTTACTCACCTGCAGACTTTTGAACGTTAGGAATTCATCCATCAATGCTATATTATCGGCGCCTCTGACTCTAACAAGTTCAGCAATAAGAGCGTCTGTTTCGGGGGGGAGGGGGGGGAGAGAGAGAGAGAGAGAGAGTTCTACACTCTCGTTGCCTCGTCTCTAAACCTTGTCTTTACTCCTGCGTATGTATACACACACACACACACACACACAGCCCAGTCTAAGCTAGGTACCCATTTATCGACCGAGCCTAAGGGAAGGATAAACACTTATGTCAGGCGTGGGCCGATTGCCTAACCCACGTCTAGGATTCGAGCCGCCCACGGAGGCCCGTATGCATCTGTGTGCATGCGTGTGTATGACTGTGTGTGTGTGTGTGTGTGTGTCAAGCAAAATTAGCCATCAAGGCCTCGGGGCAGGAGGTGGTATGAGGTAATACCTACCTCACAGGCATGGTATAACCTCAGAGTCGAACTTCTTCTTTATGGAATGGCTAACCTCCTGACTCGGTGAACTGCATTCAGTGCCTCACAACTCAGGCCTTACGACCTGAGATTAAAGGGCACTGCAAGAAGGTTCCGTGCCATTCGTATATGTCAGCCGACACGAAGCTAATTTTTCCCCTCCACCCAGTTGAGGCGGAGACCAGCGCCGGCAAGGAATTACGTACGTACTTACGGCAGTATTGACGCCCACGTAGAGGTTCGATTGGTGAATAGACTTACCTCAGGCGGTGATTGGAGCGTATTGATACTGAGCAGTATACATACACACACCCACACACACAGACACACACACACACCCACATGAACTCAAACTCGTTCGCCGTTTTCCGCGTGAGTGAGGTAGCGCTGGAGAGACACATTTACTCAAACAACAACAAAAAGAGATTAGTTTGAATATCATAAAAACAGGAACGTTATTCGCATCAGTTTACCCTAATGCCAGCAAAGTAATACTCGTTGATCGCATTACTTACAGGTTAGAGTAAACACATTTAGTGTTGTATGTACATATATACATACATATATATATATACGTGTGTGTGTGTGTTTTATGAAAGTAGAGTGAGGTAACCAGTTTATTCCTCACCTTTCATAGTGCTTCGCATATTTTCACGTGCAACCAATGATTGTGACAATGGTCCCTGCAAGTAATGACGGCGTCTCTAGTAACAGTTCGATGTGCTTTCCCACCCAGCGACCGTGGCTTACGGTAGGAAAGCGGAGTTGACGTCACTGTGACGTCAATAGCCAAGTAGCGGAAGCTTATAAATACACTGCAGCGGAGATAATGATGGCAAGAGAAGGAAGGAGAAAAAATAGACTTTCGGGACAACATCTATTCTTATGTTTTTCTATTCTGGAAGAGCCATAAGAAGTGAGTATATATATATATAT
>JAYMFT010010005.1:0-16924 GCA_038088735.1 Panulirus argus
ATATATATGCAGTAGCCTGAGCCAGGTACCCATTTTATCGAGAATCCCTTAAGTGTGGATGAACTGTGGACCAACTGCTGCAATTGGGATTCAAATGTATGCACTCGCCCTGTTTGGCCTATGAATGTATTTCGGTAGGAAACGCTAACCGCTACACCACGGGAGTCCAGGATACCTGTGGTCCATTTATATATATTATTTTTACAGTGTACGCCGAACAGAATTACGAAACTTCTGTTACATGCAATCAACAGATCTGTTTCTTAGAAGCTCATGGTTAGGGACACTCCTCCCGTAGTGAGGTTAGGTTAGGGCAAGTAACGTTCATTACATAAGGACCTAAATGAATGCTCACCAGAAAATCTCAGTGAGGCGGACACTAAAATTGCCAAGACGCCAATAGAATGTTTTAAAAGAATACATAGAAACATTATATAGAGTAATTCAAATACACTAATATTTACCAGTGGGCTAATTCCTGATGTCTGCTGAGCCGTTGAAATGCACCCTAACATTCGATGTCGTCTGTTTGTTTACATGGTCGAAATGCAGTACTGGGAACGTGGGAAACACCTTGCTGTTCTTTGCACACAATATCCTTAAGCATTTGGAGATATCCTTCCTCAATTGTGCCCTTCACAGTAGCCCGTAGCCACCCTCAGTCCCTGATTACCTTCTTTCACCCGACCATCCACTCGCGCCCAGCGAGTTTCGTAAACTGACCTCTGCTCCCTCCAGGGTTCAACCCATCAACCTGGAATCGTTTACGTTCTGAGGACGAAACAAAAACTCACCAATTAGATAACTCTTGTTCCCTACACACTCTAAAATCATATATCCTCAAGGGTGGCATTAAATATATAGAAACATTTTTACCATTCTTTTTAAGATGAATTATTTAACAATTCAAACTAAACCATTTGGAGTAGACGGCTTTTTTTCAATTTACTGATAATCGTAAAATGTCCAAACAACTTATTATCACCGATGAAATTTGCTAGAGTTGGGCACATCTCTTAATTCATTTAGCGTATTCCAACTAAACTGAAAAAAGGAATGTGACCGTATCATTATTTGTTTAAATGACTAAATGTAAACTCAGTGTAATTCAAATTAACGAAGAAAGCTCATGAATATTAGAAAAAATATTTGGTTTCTCGCCTAACTGTCACTACAGTTAATCTAGCACTGATTCTACAGGTCTAACTCATCGAAATGCTTCGAGAAAGTCAAGCAGCATTGTTAATACACATATAAAAATATATATATATATATATATATATATATATATATATATATTTGTTTTGATCAATTAGTGTACCCTAAGGCGTCAAACCAATACAATTTCAATATAGTGCATAATAATGAAATATGAAAGGCCCTTGTGCCACGCAAGGCACTTAAATTGTGCTAGTGCATGGCACCCAGATTTAGCATCTACCAAAGCGCGGGTGGCGAATGAGAATCAGATCTAGGTTTTCGTGTATTAAGAGGTGGTGACATTGTGGTGAGTGACAGTCTCCGCGGCAGCATTCACGGACCACGGGACTGTCCAAGCAGTAGTGTTGTAATGTGTTCGAGTGTCTGAGTTACATAGGGGTCAAAAGGAAAAGTGGAGCAGTTTTTGTTAATTGATCAATTGTATCACTATGTGTGATTCCTACATGTCAGGGTATCCACAAAAATCTAATATCTAAACAACGCTGGAGTACCAGTGCCAAGATAATATTTTTCTTTCTGTACTACAAGATGGCAGCTAGGTTTAGAGGATGAGAAAGCCTGAAGGGCAGATTATGAATCACATATAACTATTCCGTTTAGTCCTCTCTGACAGAGAAGACTAACTGCAGCTAGGATACCATACAGTTCACAGAATGTAGCCTTGGAGCAGTCAGGAGGTCTGCAGCCGATCCAGCCTCCCTCTGGCGGGTCCACATCAGGTGAGAGTACCGCACTCCCCGCACTCCCATCTGACTGTAGGAAGCCGTCGATGTATAGGTATGGTGAAGGAACTGACACTGTTGCAATGGTCTCTAGAGCCAGCTGCTTCTGTAGGAGGTTGGGTCCGCCTTCGAGGTGGGAGTGTAGTAGATTGCTGGAGTGGAAATCATCTAGGGAGGAGTACCATCAGCAACCTCTGCCTCTGGAGCATTAGTATTTAGTCTCTGAAGCATGGAACATAAGTCTTAATGAGTGTGCGACCGCCAGGCTGAATTTGAGGTATGGATGAGTGAGGTTCCAGGGAAGTCTTGATAATATGAGAGTAATGGGAGCAAAATGGGGAGAATGGAGACATTAAGCAGTGAAATATGTTACATTTCAGCAAATTCTCTCAATAAGAGGAGGAAGGTTGAGCTCCATTTGCATGTTGACGATCCTCGTCGAGATTTGACAGCCCATAATAACTCTCATCAGTTTACTCTGAACATTTTCAAGTGGTTCCAAGGATGTCCTGGGGAGTTGAATTAAAGCAGGGGCGAGGTAATCAACGACTGAAAGTATAAATGTAACATAAGCAGTTCTGGCGACGGGGACAGAGATACCAGTAGCGTTGTTGGTGAGCTACTTAAGAGGCGCCAGGAGCTTTTGAAGATGATCTAAGAGGTCTTGGACTACGGGATGAGTCCGTTGTCGGGCTGGTGTGGTTAGAGGTATCTGAACTGGTGCTCCAAGGTAGAGGTACTGCGTGCATAGAGGGATGACAAAGTCTCCGACAGAGAAATTCTGGAGTTGTTTTGGGATGCAATGAGAGAAAATTCTACTCTTTTCAGGAGAGATTATGAGACCACAGGCGGCAGCTGACATAGACAAAGAGTTAAGAAAGCGTTGAAGATCTTCTGGTGAGCTAGAGTGGAAGCAAAAATCATCAGCATAACAGTTGACTGTGGTTCCAGGGATGTCAGGTAAACGCCAGAGTAAGCGGTGCATGAGGACGTTGAATAGAAAGAGGCTGAGAACATCTCCTCTGTGGGGTTCCTAATTTGAAGTCCAATTGCAAAGGTAGCCCTGTATCCATTTCAAGAGACGTCCCCTGACACCGAAATCAACTAGTTGGTCGAGGATTATGTTCCTATTAGCAACATCAAATGCACCCTTGAGATTGATAAAAGCAACCACATCGTTAAGGTAGAGGAGAGTGTAGAGTTCTAAGTAATGGTGCGTACCCCGTTGAGACAAGAAGCCAAACTGGGTTAGAAGAATACATTCCATTACCATACTGAAACAAGAGTTGAGGGAGACTTTGGAATGGGCACAGTCGTTGTCCTCGGATGCCGTCGGCTTTCCCCGAGCAAGGGCACGACACAGTTCTTCCTCGGTCATCTTTGTGGTATCCTCTTCATCCTCTTCCAGCAATGCTGCCATCAGACGGAGAGCTATGTGACCTGTTCTGGAAGAGAGGGCCAGCTGAATGTGCACGGGGAGCTTACTTGGTTTTGATTGGCCATACCATGTACCAGCAGGGTCTTGGGCATACTCAGACGGGCTGTAATGAAGGGCACTGGCGGACTTCTTTCTGACAACTTTGTTGATGACATGCTACATAGACCCTACGCTCGTTTGATGGTTAATGTTGTTCGTGAATATCTCCCATGATTCGATCCTGACTCATCGTTGTAGTGTAACCAAATTGTCCCCAGCCGATTGGTACCGGTGGATGCAGTTAGGAGTTGGGTCCCCTTGAAAGAGCAGACCATCCTCAACCGCCTTCTTCTCTAACTGGAGGACTTGCTCCTCGAGGGTCCAAGAGCAGGCTTCAGGGCTTCGTTTGATTTGTGGTCTTGAAACGTACAGAGTATGGAAGTACTGTGTAGATTTTACAAGAATGGAATATAATGCCCCAGATGACCCTATATCAAACGTGGGGAAGAGGGAAGACATGTATGCAGTGTAGGTAGAGCAATATTTTGGAGGAATAGTAATGCGAGTGCGAGTTTGTGATGGAGGCGGTTCTGCTGTTAGTGAATAGTGGAAGCTGAGAGCAACATGGTCGGAAAAAGGGCAGTGATGGAAGAGCGTCTGACATAGGCCGCCACCAGGCCAGACATGAGGACGCGGTCGAAGGTGTCTCCGAATGAGTGAGTAGCACCACCAGTGTCCCAGCGAGAGAGGTGACAACGACGGATGTACTGAAGAAGTCGGAGCCCATTTCGATTAGGAGTTCGAGAAAGGCCTCCCGAATCCGTATGTCGAGAATTGAAGTTTCCCATTTTTCTTTTTTTATGTTAGCTGAGACGGCAAGGGTAGCTAAGGCCAAAACCAAGATGAAAAGAAAGGAATGATAGGTAGTATGTTTGAGGATAGAAACCTGGATGTTCTGGCTCTGAGTGAAAGGAAGCTCGAGGGTAAAGGGAAAGAATGGATTGGAAACGTCTTGTGAGTGAAGTCAGGGGTTGGTTAGAAGACAAGAGCTAAGGAAAGAGTAGCACTACTCTTGAAGCGGTAGTTGTGGGAGTGTGTGATAGAGTGTAAGGAAGTAAATTCCAGACTGAAGTGGGTAGAACTGAAAGTGGGTAGTGAGAGATGGGTGATTATTTGTGCTTATACACCTGGTCATGAAAAGAAAGATCTTGAGAAGCAAGTGTTTTGGGAGCAGCTGAGTGAGTGCGTCAGGAGTTTTGGTGCACGAGACTGGGTATTAGTGATGGGCAATTTAAATGCGAAGGTGAGTATTGCAGTTGAATTCATAAATAAAGGGGGTGACTGTGTTGAGGGTATAATTGGTGCACATGGGGTATTCAGTGTTGTGAATGGAAATGGTGAAGAGCTCATTGATTTGTGTGCTGAAAGAAAAGAGTAATGCTTGGGAATGTAGATATATGATACAGGACAGATAAAGACACATTTGCGTAACATACACCATATGTAATAGTATCCCCTGTATAAATAGCTTTAGCCTCCATTTTCTATAGTATATGTATAAACATTAGTCAGCTCCAGGGCCTCCACGCGCACAGTCAAGCGCGGCCCATCTCTGTGTATATACCTCTTAATACAGTTAGCACTGCAAAGAACCCTTTTATTAGAACCCACGAATTGATCACTCAACTCAGTGAACAAGCTATATGGCGCAGGGAGTACATGGACATGGCGCAGTGAGTACTTTTAAAGGATATAAGTCAGGGAGTACATGGACATGGCGCAGTGAGTACTTTTAAAGGATATAAGTCAGTGAAACGACTAGATTTCATCACATGGCCCAGACCCCTCCCAGCGCGACGCCATAACAAAACGCGCTATAGACAATAACGCCACCACAGTGCAGTGATCAGTGTATATCGCAGCGTTTTACCGTATCAGTGCTCAGTGACGTGTTACAGTGACTGTACTCAGTGCAGTGAAAGGTGTGTAACAGTACTTGTGAAGCGTTTCACGGTGTCAATAGACTGCCTCACGCAATGGTGCTGGATTAAGGGACGGCCATGTAGTCACACACACACACACACACACACACACACACACCCAGACGGTTCCCCCTTCCCTACAGACAGCCGGGAGCTCCACGCTTCCTACGGGACCTATATTAAACACTTCACTGATCACACACTTCTCGCTCTACGGTTCTACCGATTGTTCCAGTGCGCAATTGAGAACAATGGCATCTTCACCAGTTCGTTCCGAGTCCGGAGACACCCGACACCACTCAGATACGGACGAAGAAACAGAGGGTCCACCCCCGGACCAGCGACTGGCCCACGACGAACCACCAGTGTGGACCGACAGTCCCACGTACCAAGCGCACACTGATTCCCCACCAACACTCACACCTCATTACCCAGGAAAAGGAAGTTCCTCAAAATTCCTCCAGCTGCTTAAATTCCTGCAGGAAGACCGAATTTCTTCTGAAAACCGCAAGAAGACAGACGAAGAACGGAGACACAGAGATAACGAAGAGAGAAGACAATATGAGGAAGAGATGCGAAGACAGGAGCAGGAGAGAAGACGATATGAGGAAGAGATGAGAAGACAGGAACAGGAGAGAAGACGATATGAGGAAGAGATGAGAAGACAGGAGCAGGAGAGAAAACGACAGGAAGACATTCAACGAAGTTTGGAAGAAGCTGAACGCTTCTCAGCGTTAATACAAGCGCTGATCCAGCAAAGAGCTCCATCTTCGTCCAACCCAGCTGCACCGGAGTTCACCCCAGCTAGGCACACTACTGATGCTTCAAACGTCGTTACCTCCGACGCCACCATGGACGTCACAAGTACCTCAACAGAGAGACACCCTGCAAACAAGACTGTCGCACACAGGCCACCCACATTACGTGCTGACGACACTTTCCAGACGTATCGTCAGTGGCGAAGTCGTTGGAATGACTACGTCAAAATGGTGGACCTGCAGAACTTGAGCAGAGAGAAGCAGTTGATACAACTCAGGATGTCAGTGTCCCTCGACGTGCAACAGACCATGGAACATGCAATCAAGATACCAAACGACACCTCAGTGACAGTAAACGAGGTAATAGACGTGCTACAAACACACTTTAAAAACCAGAAGAACGAAGCTCTGCGCCGAAGCGCACTCTTGCGCTGTAAACAGAAGGACGGAGAGTCGTTCGGGGATTCCCACACGCGTCTAATGGACTTAGCTGCGGAAGTGGACTTGTGCTCCGGTGACCCGATTGCTTGCGCGGTAGCACAGCTCAAAATGGTCCGAAAAGTGAAGAGCTCATGCAGCGCCTCACTTCTCTACACGCAGATACATCATTCGATGATATGGTTACCTGCTGTCAAGCATTTGAAGCAGCTCAAGGTACAGTCTCAGTCATTAAATCATCCTCAAGCCAACTGTGTGCTGTTTTCAGCTATGAGAAAATGAAACAGCAAGACAAGTCAACCCGCTTCTCTCCTCAAAGACGTCAATATAAGACATCAACATCTAACGCCGACTCATGCCAGTCATGTAACCGACAACATGACCCTGGGAAGTTCCCCAAGACTAGTAAATGTCCTGCCAAGGAAGGCGAGTGCCTCTCCTGTCACAAGATAGGGCATTTCGCTAAAATGTGCTGGTCAAAGATGTCGTATAAGAGTAAAAGGTCGCCCTCACGTAGGAGGAACAGCAACTGCCGTCGCGTGTCAGCAGACAAGACTCCAAAGTCCATTTGTATCCAACTGGTATACGGTAAGACCATATCGCAACTTCAGATGTTGCCAGACACAGGCGTAGACGTCACAGTCATAGGTCAGGAACACCTGGACTCGATTGGAATTCCACGCAACGATCTACAGCCCATAGCATCCACCACTACGCTAACAGCTGATGGATCCGAGGTGGCTCCTGCCCTGGGATTCTTTAACGCAACATTACAACCGGGAAAGAGGACTTGTACGGCCAAGATACAGGTCCACGATGGTGTCACGACTCCTCTCCTCTCCTACGGACATTGCCAGGAGTTAGCCATCATTTCTCCCCACTTCCCGAAGCCGATCTTGGAGGTCAAGCACGCAAACAAGTGTGACGTATTGCACCTACCTGACCTGCCAACCCCGTCTGCTGCAAGAGAATATTTCCTACAGGAATACAAGGATGTGCTACTCAGTAAGCAGGACCTCAAAGTGGCCTCGTTAAAACCGATGACGGGTAAACCCATGAGATTTCGCCTGAAGGAGAAAGCGGTACCATTTGCCATCCACACTCCGAGACAGATCCCCTTCGCATTCCAGGAACGGTGAAGGAGGAACTCGAATCAATGGTACGTCAAGGTATCATCGCACCGGTAGGAGATAAACCCTCCGAATGGTGCCACCCACTAGTTACTGTAGTGAAGGACAAAGGCGTCAGGATCACTGTCGACCTGTCTCATCTCAACAGCCAGGTATCCCACCCGACACCACTCTACGCAGTCCACCATGTCACTCCCTCATCACATTACTTCACGACAGTGGACGCCCTGTGCAGATATTGGCAACTTGAACTCGCCGAGGAGGACCAGCACCTCACCACTTTCATCACACCATAAGGACACTTTAAGCAATGCAGAGGTCCCATGGGCTTCTAAGCTACTGGAGATGCTTACTGTCACTAAAGAGATATAGCCCTCCAGGGAATGCCGAGATGTGTCAAGGTGGTGAATGACATCCTCCTCTACGACAATGACTTCAAGACACACATCCAACAAGTCGACCAGATGCTCACTAGGTGTAGCAAGAACGGGATCACTCTTAACCGAGACAAGTTCGTGATTGCCGCCCCTAGTGTGAGCTTCTGTAGTTACAACATCTCAGACAAGGGCATAGAAGCCGACCAGGAGAGAGTCAATGCCATCCGTGACTTTCCGACACCTGCAAACCTGACTAACCTGCATTCCTTCATGGGCCTGGTGAACCAGCTGTCAGAGTTCACACCGAGCATCGCTGCTGCCGCCCAAAATCTCTGTCCCTTGCTGAGCCCAAAACGAGTATCTACTTGGACAGCCGACCATGAAAAGGCTTTCCGACACGTCAAGGAAGCTCAGTTGCAACCACCTGTGTTGGCATGCTTCGACCTGGCACTTTCCATCGTGCTGCAAACAGATGCGTCTCGACTCTACGGTATCGGCTACGCCTTACTCCAGGATCACAGACAGGACTAGCTACACCTTGTTCAGTGTGGCTCTCGCTTCCTTACTGATGCCAAGACAAGATATGCCACCACTGAACTGGAGATGCTCGCCACCATCTGGGCCATGTCCAAGTGCAAACCTTACCTGATTGGGGTCCCGGATTTCACCCTGATGAATAACCACAGGCCTCTGATACCGATCCTCAACAAGTACACACTGGACGCAATCGAGAATCCTCTCCTCCAACGGATAAAGGGTCTCATTTCGCCCTTCCAATTTACGGCCATGTGACGTGCGGGAAAACAGCTCTGCATCCCGGATGCCCTGTCCAGAGCCCCAGTTAGTCGCCCCACGCCAGAGGATGAGAAGTTATGCAACAACGCTGCTACACACCTGAGGAGTATAGTGACCTGCAATGCCATCGACACTGTCACCGACCCCAAGACTCAAGACGCCGACAGAACCCTACAAGAACTTCGTGAAATAGTGAGTGAGGGCCCTGCATATGTCCATCCCAAGGATTGCGTGACAACTGGGTTCCCCTCCAATCGGTATGATCTCAACAACTCACTACTTCCCTACTGGAAGCTATGAGACAGCCTATCTGCCGATGGGGAGCTGGTTCTGTACAGACAACATATAATCATACCTACTGCCTACCGCTGCCGGATGCTCGCTCGCCTCCATGACAGCCATCGTGGGGTGGAGGCGACAAAATGTCAGGCACGGCAGACTGTATTCTGGCCTGGGGTCAACGCTGACATCACAGTACAGTCCAAGCCTGTCAGCCTTGTCAGGTCATGCTACCCAGTCAACAGCAGGAACCAATGCAGAGCAATGACCACCCTACGAGACCCTTCGATTCCATATCAGCTGACTTCTTCACAGTAGCAGGGAAGTCCTTCCTAGTGATAGCGGACCGACTCTCTGGATGGTCTGTCATCGTCCCCTGTGGTGCCTCATCTACAGCATCACGCACCACACAAAAGTTCTGCTGCTACTTTTGGGACGTTGGTGTTCCATTCCGCCTGAGGACAGACGCCGGACCCCAGTTCACCAACTCCGAGACTTTTTAAACGCTGGGACGTTCACCATGTGGTATCGTCACCACACTACCCCCAGTCGAACAGCCATGCCGAAGCGGCTGTCAAGTCAGTCAAATACTTCATCTTCAAGACGGCGCCCTCCGGCAACATCGACAATGAAGACTTTGACAGAGGACTTCTCGAGCTCTGCAATACTCCTAATGAAACAGGTTGATCACCAGCGCAGATACTATACAGTCGCCCGCTCCACTCCTGTGTTCCTGCCCACCCAGAGTCCTTCTTGCAGGAATGGCAAAAGAAGTCTGAGACTTGTGACCGACGAGCTGCCACCCGTGCCGAACAGGTTCGACGTCGGTACGACAAGCATGCCCGCACCCTGCCCAAGTTAAGTGTGGGGCAGATAGTACGAGTACAAGACCCGACTTCACATTGCTGGGACAAGATTGGGACCATCATGGGTTGTGGCAGAACAAGGGATTACGAGGAACAATTACCTAGTGGAAGAGTCTGGTGGAGTAACCGAAGTTTCCTTCGACCAGTGCCTTCCCCTAGTGATGACCCCCTCCCCCACATCCCTGTGTCCCCTTGCTCGAACAAGAAAAGAACGTCCTTTATCAATGACCCCCCAGTGACCCCAAGCTGATTTAGAGACTGCAGAAACACAGTCCGCTCGAGACAGAGCTATGAGCATGTGGGGGGAGGGAGGTGTAGATATGTGATACAAGACAGACAAAGATGCATTTGTGTAACATACACCATATGTAACAGTATCTCCTGTATAGATAGATCTAGCCTCCATTTTCTATAGTACATCATGTAATATATGTATAAACAGTAGTTAGGTTCAGGGCATCAAGGCATACAGACACACCCAGTGTCTCTCCTTTGTACTTACCTCAATATGGTCTTCTCTGTAAAGACCCCTTTCATCAGAACCTATGAATTAAGCATTCAACTCAGTGAACAAGCTACAGAGTGGGAGTCTACAAGGAGAGTATATGATAATACAATTAAAGGGGTTGGTGCGAGAGGAAGACCACCTGTGACATGGGCAAAATGGATGGAAGAATACTAGAGGGAGAGAAATGGTGGAAGAATGCATGGAATAGTGTATGTGAGAGAGGCATGTACAAACAGGGATAAGTGGAGACTCTTTGCCCTGGCCACCCCTTGGTTGGAGTTCCCAGAGGAAATGGGCATCAGATTTATAGACTGATAGCTGTGGCTATCTTTCTCTTTCCAAGTTCAAGGAGACTTCATTTGCCAGATAGTTTAATCCAACTCGGATCTGGATATCTCGGAATAGATGTTGCTTCACAATGTACAATACACATTTACAGAACATACTGTGATGTTTCATTGCCCATATTTTACCTAACTTGTGGTTCAAGAAGAAAAGGAATCTCTCGGTTTGCTGGAGATTGCTGGAGAGGGGAAATATTTTCAAATGGCTGTGGAAAAAAACACTACTTTGGTATCTATGGGTACTGGTCCTGAAATTACAACAATGGGAATATCACATCCAAAAGGTTTATATAAACAGGTGGTACAATAAACCAAAAATGCAAATAGGAATGGATGAAAGTCATAAGTACATCATTTTATTGATACAGTCACAAATGACTAATAGTGGTGTAATGAACTAACAACATAGTAAAGAAAGTGTCTTATTCAATAATGATATGTAAGCCATCCCAGTACTGAGGAAAGGGAAACAGTAAGACTTAGTATGATGGACAAATTTTGGACGTGAATGACAGGCTTTAAAAGTTTGCATTTAATCGTCTATGTTAAAAAGTTTAAACCCAAAAGACTTACTGCTACTATCATACTCTAGAACTGTAATAACAGGTGAGGTGTGGGACTGCTTATTATTAGTTGGCTAAATGATTCCTAACCATTCAACTGAGACTTGGTGGTGTTCTCATCTACAACATACTCCCTGTGACAACAGTCTCAGTGAAATAGAAAACTTCCTTTCCCCAGGAATGAACTACAGGAGCTTCTTGCCTACTAAACTGCCAGTCAAGGTTAATCAGTTGCACATAAACAATAAAAGGCTTGGTTGGGGCTCCAACCTGGCAGGCACAACACTGGGCCTGGAATCAATGTTCTCATTTTAGGACGATGTCATTCTAGTCCCTACATTTGTGCATTTTCCTTGTATGGGGTCCATACACAAGTATCCTCTGACAATACGAAATGAAAAAATCCCATCCAATGTCCAAATGAAAATAAACGGAAGAAGGAAGTAGGAAGTCACCAACGCAGGAAATGGTAATACTTAACTTTTCTTTTGTATATGTTGAAGGCACCAGTCATAGAAAAAAGTCAACATCAAGGCTGGGCCTTAATTGAAATATATATAGGATTATGAAAGGGTAAAAGAAGAGACACAGGAAAGTACTCACAATTTTTTGGAGGAAGAGAAAATCCTGTCTTTTAAAATGTGCCAGGTCAGAGTTAATGAGAGAGACATGAGAAGGTAGACAGTTCCATATCTAGGTGTAGGGAAAGAAACAGTTATCAAAACAGCCCACCCTTGAATTACCAACAGCCACACAGCGATCATGTGATGCAGCAACTTGCCAAGTACTGCATGATCTAGCTAGTGGTGGAGGCACACAAGCAGCCAGCTCTCTATCTATCTATATCTCTGATGCTCATTCCCACAGGGAACTCCCATCAAGGGGTGACCATGGCAAAAGTCTCTCCACTTATCACTGTCCTTACACCCCCCCCCCCTCGCATACACCATTCAATGCATTCTTCCACCATTTCTTTCCCTCCAGTATTCCTCCACCTTATTTGCCCAAGTCACAGGTGGTCTTCCATTCACACCAAACCATTTAATTGTACTATCATAATTCACCTTGTAACACCTAGTCTTGCATTCTTTCCACATGCTCAAACCACCTTAAAGTACTATGTTTTACCCATTCTACCACTCCTCAATTCACTCCCTTTGCATTCCCTGCAAGTTCTCAAGAGCAAAAACCAAAGTAATACCTACAGAAGAGGAAAAGTGAACAACACTGCAGTGTAGGGCAAGAGGGTCAAGTCTGGAAGTAGCCTGGGAGAACTTATAAATCGGACCATTTTCAACTCAACTCTGTCAAGTAAGGATACAGGGTAAGTACACGCCCAAATGTGAGAGCAATACTCCATACAATTATGAGTCAATCCTTTATATAAATGGAGCAACTGTTCAGAAAAAAGAAGTTTCGATACCTAAACAGGACACAGTTTCTCAGAGGCAGACTTAGCTATTCCCATAATGTTGGGTTTCCAAGAGAGAGTGGATGTTAACAGTCATACCAAGTATGTTCACTGAGTTAAGAGGTGGAATTTCAGAACTGTCAAAAGGAGAGACAAAAGTTGTCAAGAGCTTTTGAAAGAGATATGGGTAGAAAATGGGTCGTGGAGGCATTAAACTTAACTACATCATGTCTAACCCCTGAGATAACCTGTCCAAGCCTGAATTTATTGAGAAAGCACTATCAAGACGAGATGCAGATCGAGTGAGAGAAGGAGCAGATCTGAAGTATGTGGATGAATGCAGTGCTAAGTCATCAGTATATGAGTGCATCTGATTACTTGTGGAAGAGAGAAAATCATTGGAAAAATGAAAAAAAGTGTAGGGGACATGACAGAACCTTGAGGGACACCAATGCTGATGGAGTATGGGGGGGTTGGCTGATCCATCAACAACCACACACATATATAGTATGGAGAGGAAGCTAGATATGAAGGAGCAAAGTAAGGGAGAGAAGCCAAAAGAAGGGAGTTTGAGATGAGACCCAATGTCACACCCTGTCAAAAACCTTAGATATGTCAAGGGGAACCACATAGGACTCCCCAAAATCTTTCAAGGATGATGACCAGACATTAGTGAGATAGGAAAGAATATCACCAATGGATCTCACCTTACGGAAGCCATATTGGTGATCACAGGGAAGACAGTGAGTTTTGAGGAGTCTAAGGGTATAGGAGTTGAGGAGAGATTTGAAGACTGTGGAAAAGGTTGATGTCATAGCAACAGGATGATAGTTAGACGGGGGTCTGCACAGTCACCCTTCTTAGGGATGGGATGTATCAATGCATACTTCCAAGAGTAAGGGAAGGTTTTGATTTTTAAACAGAAACAGAACAGACAAGTAAGCATAGGTGCAAGTTCAAAAGCACACTCTTTCAGTACACAGGGATGGGTACCTTGCTTGTATTCAGAGAAAGAAGCACTTTTTGGACAGTCCAAAAAGAGATTATGGGATGGTCATAGGATTAGTAAGAGGAGCATCAGGGGGTAAAGGAAAGTTAGAGTCATCTAAGGGGGAGTTAGAAGAGAAATAGGAACCAAAGAGAGTTGCTCTGTCTATAGGAGAGACAGCTACAGCGCTGTCAGAACAGAACAGTGAAGGAAAGGTAGACCAGAAACTGACCAATCACTGGATGACGAGGAGAGGTTATCACACTTCCTTTGAATAAAGGAACTCTTTACCTGATGGATAACATGCTTGAAGCGATTATGTGCTGTGATAAAAGCTAAATGGAGTCAGAGGAAGGAGAGTTTTTCCAAGCTTGACATGCCTGATCCCTTTCCTGAATGGTCTCAGAACAGGAACAGTTTAACAAGGGATTGGAAAAGGAGGTCCTATTGGAGAAATACGGGATAAATGCTTCCATTCCTGTGAGAATGACAGCTGCTGTGCATTTGGCAGAGACAGAAGCATCACCACATAAGAGACATTTATTCACCCAGGGTAAGTCAGGAAAGAAGTTACGTAATCATTCAAGTCAGCTTTGTTGAGGTGCCAATTTTTAAGCTTAGGCTAAGAAGGGGCGGCTGGAGGGGAAGGTGCCATTAAAATAGATACATTTATGAGAGTGTGATCAGATGAACCAACTGAGGGCAAGGCTGTGTAGTTACAGAATATTAGGAGAGTGGTCACTGCGGTCAGGAATATGGGTAGGGTGGGAGATAATCTGCATTAAATCATTGAGAATGGAGACTGTGAGGACTTCAGTCCCTCTACCATGGGAAAAATTCAACCATTCCCTATGGTGGATGTTGAAATTCCCAAGGCAAAGGATCTTGGCTTGTGGGTGAGAGAATGCCACAGCCTCATGGCAGAAATTTAGATAGTCAAAGAATGATATAAATTTGTAGGATCAAGAGAGCAATAGGCAAACCTGAGGAAAAGTGTGATAGTTGGGAGCCATACCTTGGGCCACACATCATCAATGTTTGGGGACTCAAGGTCCTTGAGGCTTGCAACAGGTGTGTTAATGTTGGAATAAGCACAAACAACACCTCTCAACTAGTCGAGTGTGGAGATTATAGATGAATATGAAAAAGGGACTAGTGAGAACATCATTAGGCAACTGTGTCTGAGAGAAGCAGGTAGTAGTTGGTGGGCACCAATGACCATGGAGGTATAATAACAGTACTAACAGCTAGGTATCAGGAGGGTTAGTGACATCTGCTGAGTGAGCCAGGTAGCTGTCTTTTCTTTACGCCTCACTAACATGTGGACTGCTGGCATTCTGTCCCCATATAGACAATCTCTCCTTGTCATATGTAACACATGACAACACTTAACTCACGCAGCTCATTCTTCGTAACTCTAGATTTTCCTGCAGTGAGCCCTGCCTTTTGGCAAAATGGTAAGAGCAGTAGATAGAAGTAGTAGGTAGGAACATTTAGGCAGGAGCATTAGGTAGAAACATTAGGTAGAAGTAGAAGGTAGGAGCATTAGATAGTAGTAGTCATTAGGAATATTAGGTAGGAGCCTCTGCAAACAATGCACTAGACTTGCTCTTTACCAGTGGTCTGTTAAGGGTGAGGCAATAAAGACTAAGAAGTGACACTGGAGTTCTTTAGTTATGGAGACTCTGTTGCTGTGCCCACCCATTTGAGGGAGTTCCAATTGGAAGGGGCATCAGAGATATAGAATAGTCTGAGAGAAGTAAGAGACCCCAAATGTCGGTATATTGAACAGAAAAAGATGAAGGTCTAACAGAGAGGAAAAGGTCATGGGGGGTGGGTGGGGGATGGTTCTACCACAGTCAGAATTCTCCCTCTCATTGGCAGTACTCAGGCAGAAACCCTGAGATTCTTAGCATCCCCTGATGGTAGGAACTAAAGGCCATAGATTTCTTGGACTCTGTCATGATCATATCTAAAAATGTTTGAGTGGACAAAAGTTGGCTAGAATACTTATGTGAAAAAAATAAGCAAGGTCTGGATAGGTGTATGGTGCTTGTAAGAAGATGGCATGACTTTAACACTACAAAATACTTAAAAGCAATTCACCATACTTATACTGTATAAACTACACCCTCAGCAAGTCACAGGATACTCATCCTCAATGGGGTGAAAATAGTTGGAAAAAAAAAAAGCTAGTACAATGTCCTACTTGTCATGAGATAACGAATTTCGAAGTGATCAGTATATCCAGCAGGTCAGTTGGTGGGATTATGATGTCACCTATGTGCAAAGGCTCCCAATTTGCAAAGGGAACCCAGTCCAAGCTGAAGGCCAAAACTACTGAGAGGTGGTTAGTGTGGAGTGAGAAACATAAACTTCACCAGAAGGTGGATGTCTTGAGAATTCTAACCCCTTGGATCTTACAGAATCTCTCACAGCCTGTGAAAATACAACCTGGGATAAAAACAAGATTTCTAAACTAGACTTTAGGGTACAATCAATTTACACTCACATCTGCTTCATTACACTGGCTGCATCTGATTACACGCACGTTCTTCTTGCCCATGATGTTTGTCATGACCTGACACACTTGACAAGTAATCACATGTGCAACAGACTTTGAGGAGGGATTTGATGGTATCAACTCATGTGGTTTAACTGGGGACACCAGTGTCCTTTCATCTGTTCCTGTAAAGCAAGGAGAAGTTGAGTACAGTAAGCAACAAAATAACCCCTAAATAGAGAACATAGGTGATAACCCTGAAGCACCAAGCTTTCTGTGGAATCACCCTTTATTTAACTCAAACCTCATTCCCACAGAAGATATATTTCTATGGTATTCCTGAAAGGGCCACATGGCTAATTCCTTTTATACCTAACTGCCTCCCTAACCTTGGTGTGGTACTGCCAGGACCTCTGTGGTGCAGTTGTTAGCATTCCTGACCATGACACATTCAAGGGCTGCCCAGGGTCGGCCCATGGATAACCAAGCCATTCATTCACCCCTAGAGAACAGTCAATAAAATGGGTACCTACCTCATGCAAGGGTGTATGTATGTATGTATGTATGTATGTATGTATGTATGTATGTATGTATGTATGTATGTGTGTGTGTGTGTGTGTGT
>JAYMFT010010016.1:0-16922 GCA_038088735.1 Panulirus argus
CACATCCAGGCCCCACAGACCTTTCCATGGTTTACCCCAGACGCTTCACATGCCCTGGTTCAGTCCATTGACAGCACATCGACCCCTGTATACCACATCGTTCCATTTCACTCTATTCCGTGCTCGCCTTTCACCTTCCTGCATGTTCAGGCCCCGACTGCTCAAAATCCCTTTCACTCCATCCTTCCACCTCCTATTTGGTCTCCCACTTCTCCTTGTTCCCTCCACCTCCGAAACTTATATCCTCTTTGTCAACCTTTCCTCACTCATATATATGTATATAAATGTATATACCAAATCATGTCTCACCTTACTAAGGTAGCATCAGGAACAAATAAACAATAGCCTTATTTGCACATATCTATTCTGCAGCTGTCATGTGTAATATGTATATCACTCAAGGCAAGTCCTCATGGTTTGCCTTGACTGCTTTAGCTCACTGGCATGTCACACCTGTATACTGCACCAGTCTTATTCACTTTAACTCAGGTGCACCTCACCTTTCTGAATGTAAAAGCCCTAATACCCCTGTCTCCTTCAATAATCATCCTTTCATCTCCTTGGCCTCATCCTTCCCTTTCCTTCCTCCATTTCTGACTAATAGATCCCTTTTGTCTTTCCTCACTCATCCTCACCACTGTGTACATATAATTTCAGCATACCCTTGTTAACTTTTTCAATAAATCTACACTTACCACTACACCTCTCTTTCACTGTCATTCCTTATACAATCACTACACCTCACAACACATGCTGTCTACAAGCATTTTTTTCCAGAATGTCCACACTCTTCCCTTCTCACACATTTAACCCCTACATTGTGCAACCGATTTTTTGTCCTCCTTATATGCAAAAATAATTCTTTTTAATTTATGAAAAACTAGTTTACAAAAACATTACTTAACCAGATTGGCCAATCTTAAACAAAAAATTCATGAACAGTTGCACAAAAACTATCAAAACCATAATTTTTTTTCATAAATTAAGAATTAAGCACATTACTTAGTAGACTGAGTAATCCTGTGTATGGGCAGCAACAGTGTAGTGGCAGTCATCATTGGCAGCACTGGGTGCTACAGATGAGGCAAGTCCTAGGGAAGGCACGCAACCACCCACTACTACAATTAGTGGGCTAAGTCCCTAGGGTAAGACATGCAACCACCCACTATTATCATTAGTGGGCTACTGAGGCCTACAGGCAGCCCTCATGACTTATCATTTGTCTGGGCTGCCATCTATAGCCAGTCACGAAACCCTACAGTGAGTACAAAATTCAACTTGTGGCAGGACATTAAAGTTGTAGACTGAAATTCATAGCACGCTGCAATGAAACTGCAGATTGATGTCCGTATCACCATAAGGGTTAATATCCAAACACCACATCACATACAACACAATCTACAGTACCCATTATGATTATTTCTCCTTTCATAAGTACCTCAACACTTTCAGTGTTAATCACTGAAAAGCAGATAGCAAACATACCCTTTCCTTAAAATGAATAACTACAAAATCAACAGAACTAAATGGAAGTAAACAATAAAGAAAAATAGCACACCACCTCATGCCCCCTACGGAAAGTACTTGTAACCCAATCCAACATTATAGTCTCTAATAAAATTAATACCTTTCCATGGTTTATCCCAGACGTTTCACATGCCCTGATTCAGCCCACTGACAGTATGTCGACCCCAGTACACCACATCGTTCCAATTCACTTTATTCGATGCACGCCTTTCACCCTCCTGCATGTTCAGGCCCCAATCACTCAAAATCGTTTTCACTGCATCCTTCCAGCTCCAATTTGGTCTCTCGCTTCTTGTTCCCTCCACCTCTGACACATATATCCTCTTTGTCAACCTTTCCTCACTCATTCTTTCCATATTTCCAAATCATTTAAACACACCCTCTTCTGCTCTCTCAACTGCACTCTATTTATTACCACACATCTCTCTTACCCTTTCCTTACTATCTTGATCAAACTACCTCACTACATATTGTCCTCAAACATTTCATTTCCAACACATTCACCTTCCTCTGAAAAACCCTATCTATAGCCCATGCCTTGCAAGCATATAATATTGTTGGAACTACTATTCCTTCAGATATACCCATTTTTGCATTCTAAGATCACGTTCTTCATCTGTTCCTGGTTATGAACAAAACCCTGGAGTAAGATGATGGATATCTTGGTACTGAAATACCTAAGGACATGTGGTGTAAGGTGGATTGATCTTGTAAGGAATGACAGTGCAAGGAAGAGGTGTTGTTGTTTACACAGTACGACTGAGACAGCTGACCAGGTTATGCTGAAGTTCTTTGGTTATATGGAAGACGAGAAAAGAGAGACTCAAAGATCTAAGTGTCAAAAGTGGAGGAATGAACATTTCGAGGGAGACCAAGAAGAAGGGAGGATAGAGAGAGAGAGGCTTTTCGGTATCAGGATTTGAACAGCAAAGAGGGTAAGAGTTACATGCAGGACTGATTGGAGTGCTTCAACGTGGGATATTGATGGAAGGTAAAATGCTGTCAAGTGGGCTGGATCTGGACATGTGATGCAATCAAGGTAAACCATGAAACAGCTTATGGGTCTTGACTGTGGATGGTTGGCTCTGTTTTTGGTGCATTTTACATGAAAGCTAAGGAGTGGATGTATGCAAATAAGACTGTTGTTCATCTTTTCCTGATGCTACCTTGCTAAGGTGGCCGAAGAAATTGTGTGTAAAAGAACTGATACAGTCAATACAATTCAGTTCCATGAGAAAGGAAACAAACTTTACGTCACATTTTATTCAATATTATCTGATAATGCTCGAGACTCAATTAAATGTACACTCTTTAAATGTATTGTATCTAAAGTCTCAGAAGTTATATTTAATACCCATCAGAGCCATTTACAAATGAATAAAAAATGCATCAGGTTAATTTCAAAGCATAAGAAATCTATATATGCAGTGTATAAGCACATACAATGAAGGAGCTGAATAAGTTCAATTTATGAATTTTTTACATAAACTAAAAGTCAGTGTACGCTGTCGTACAAGCCGCCTCACTTCAAAAATATTGATCAAAGTCACATACTAAATGCAGCTTACAAAAATCCATAAAAAATGAAATTACACTTAAGCACACTTTAGCTCCACTGGAAAGTATTTCTAATGCTTAAAGCATCTGACCTTTCGAAACAAAATGTATTTTGTATTTATGTTTGGAGTTGCAAAACTCAGTAAACAGGTCTAAAGAAGTTGCACTTATTTCATCAACCCGTTCTATAAACTGTACATAAGAAAGTGAATAACAAATACTCATGGCTTGCAATTACAATTTTTTTCCTACACATTTACCACTTCCCGCATCAGCGAGGTAGAGTCAAGAACAGATGACTAAGCCTTAGAGGGAAAAATACCTCACTTGGCCCCATTCTCTGTTCCTTCTTTTGGAAAAGTAAAACTTGATTAGACATATTTGTTGTTATTTCAGATTAGAGTGGTCAGGGGAAACCATACTACTAAAGTTCATATGGTTGTGTGTAAAGCTGGAGAATGCAATCTTCTCTAAACAAAGTACATAATTTGTCTACAAGCAGCAGCCAAGCATAATCTTGGCAACTTTTAACTTCTAAGCAGGAAGTCCTAAAAAAAAAAAAAAAAAAAAAAGAAAAAAAAAACTTCTTAAAGACACAATATAATTAAGGAACCTGAAAGAAAAGTTATGACGTAAGTGACCTACATCCAGAACTAGCAATATATCTCATTTGAAGCAGATGAAATATGGAAATTAAATAAAACTTAGAAACACATGGAATGATATAGTTTCCTGGCAAGAAATAAAATAAATGCAGTATTGAATGGTGGAAATGATGAAGGAATGACTATTCTGTCCATACAGGAACCTAAAAACTGGGTTATTTACAGTAGAATCAAAGTAATTTGAAAAAATACAATCAACTGTGTGATTACTCTTCAGCACTCTCCAATTCTAAGTTATATTACCAAGTTAGCATGATTTTGCAACATGTGCCATGATGTTTCAGTATCCTGCATCCATAAAAAAGTGATGTGACTAGTAGGTTAAGATGGACTAAAGAGGGAAATTACATAAAAAGACAGTAATGATGACCTAGTGGTTAAACGATGAATTTGGCACACTGCTTCAACCATTAAAATTATCTAGGTGCAATATGTGAAATTATAATCTTATTGTTTTACACAGGGTTTTTTTTGGAGGGGTTGTGATTTACTGAGGTTCTACTGTAGTAACAAGGAGGTGATCAGGCAAAAATTACAACAGTGGAATGAATTATATGAAAGAAAGGTGTAAATGGTAACCTAATCCCATCAATCTGAAAATAAATTGAGGCCTACAGTACATAATTGAATTAGGCAGCCATATAAGCAGCTGGAAAATGCTATCCTTTTTTTTGCAATTATGAATAATAATTTTTTATATAACTTATAAAAACATAGTGATATAAGTCTTTCATAACACAGAGTGAAATACCATATCATAATGTAGGGAATCTAGGGTTCAAACCAAAGCAACAACTGACAAGAGTCTCTACTGTTCATATTACATCACAAATAACTTAGCGGCACCATCCCAAACAATGTTAATCTTAATGTATATCACAATTATTTATTCCTCTAAAAATTTCATATAAAAAGTTACAACGACGGTTAACTTACTACACAGCAATTGATAATGCCACCACAAATGCAGATCTATTGACACCGCTTGAAAATAATTAATATATCAGATATATAATCTGTTCACCAAACACTTTTCACCAATAATGCCCTTCCACAACATAACACAATAAAATAATGTTTACCCACTCCAGTTAAGCACATTTCTAAGTTCTATGTTAGGGATGGCACTGTGAACATAACCTGCATTTCTTAGTTTTTATTTACACCTGTATATTACTATAATCTTAACCAAGGTGAACACTCTCTAGTAACTGATTTATCTACACAGTATACCAGAGACCATTCACTCAGTTCTAATAAGGTGGTATTTTGAATACCATCTATCAAAAATTCTATTATATGCTGGACAAAGCACAGTGGGACAAAACATTTACCTTGTGACAAAATCAACTGGACTGTGTTAAAGTTATCATTCTCATCCACAGAAGAGATTACATCTTGTTGGAAACAGACTCATTACAAAAATAACCTAAAAGGTACTGTGTATAACAAATAAAGAAAATCTAAGGCAGTACAGGCAGTTTCTGTAGAGGAATCATCACTCGTAAGGCCATGTTGAGTCATATGAGCACCCTAAAATCTTCCCAGTTTACCGATGGATTTATGGATGCAGTCTTTTGAAATGTAACTAGCCTTATTCAGTTATTTCTATCTAACAATCAGTTCCTGTTATATAACTTTGCAAATACTCTTAGTGCATCAGCATATACATATGAAAGAAAACACTAAAAATCCTGCTTACTTGTTTCCATATGTAAAGAAAAAATCCTTTACACATATCCTGCCCATGCCTTATAGCTGCTCTAAACCATGGTCATACTATTCTGTTAGCTACCACATTCGTAAGATAAAATCTTTTCGATATCATTTCATCAAAACCCTTTCAGACAGTATCTGTTTATCAAGCTTAATGGTCATATAACATATCAAAAAACTTTTCAAGAAAACCTTACACTGAAAGTTATATATATTACCTATAAAACATATAAGAAATAAAATTTAATTTCAAACTTTTTTACCAATACAATTTGTAATCCTCCTAATAATTGAAATTTTCAGCTCTAAATATAAACTTTGAAGATTAATACTTTACTATCATCTTCAGAATAATAAAAAAAATCTTCATAGATAACAGAATATGGATAACAAATCTTTTACTTTGTCATTTTTCTCTTATGTATTAGCGTTTCCTAACAGATGGACGCTCATATAGTTTCCCACCATGGCGAGACCATTCTTTCTCATATTCATGTTCGAGGATCTCTGCACCACGTTTCCTGGTCAGTCCAGTCTCCTCAAGGCTTAGCTCACACATCTGCATATCATCACGGCCTGCAGCAGAAAAAGATCATAGTTATTCCCTTACACCACTCACTTAGTGGACAAATTGACCTTAATGATCAACATAAGCATTACTATGGAAGATGTAGAACTTTGCTCTTGATGATCCACATGAGTATTACTATGGGAGATGTAGGACTTTGCTCATTCTCCTAAATGTTTTTTCCAAGCTTTAAACTACACCTTGACAAAATGATCACACAAACATTCTCAAACACCAAACTATCTGAACTAGAATACTTCCTCCTATTTCTATACCTTTTGTTCCTTGACATGTCTCCCTACATCTTTGAGTATGTGGATTTGTGCCAGTAAAGGCATGAGTATGTAGAACGAATGAATATGTGTGTACAAACATATTTGAGCTTATTTCTGTATGTGAGTATAAAACTGTGTAAGTATACATGGAGAAATATGTAGTTAAGCAAATATTCTGAGAGGTCTAGAAGTTAGTAGTATACAAGTGCCATGTAAAAACAAAATGTTATGTAACGACCTGCAGTTTAAAATGTCAATTTACACAGTAAAGTGTTTTCAAGTCTGAGAGGCTACAAGATCACTGTTATTCTCATAAACCCTATATAGACTTACCTGCCACAAGTAATATTGGAGGTTTATCAGGATGTAATTCCATCTGACGAGCAATCCAGTCACCATCAAAATGAGCATACCACCTGTTGGATAATCAGTTCTCCCTTAATCATAAACTCTACATTACACTCACTACAAGACAAATTCACGAATAGCTTTCCTTTTATCCAGAATGCTACACAAAACAAAGAACTTATTAGCAGCATTTTCCCCTTTATCATGAACTTTTGACAACAGAGACTACTTAACAAAATCACAAGGCCAGAGAGAGGTTAGAAATACCATTTGCACACATGGAAACATTGGCATCAACAGATTATATGATGAACTAAATGACACTAATCTGTACCTTATTTTATGAGTCAATATTACCATTTCCAGCTACATATTATCAAATCACAGGAGAAAATCATATTCAATCTAAAATAGGTTACTTTTTCCACCAGTGATTTTTTCTTTATATTTGTTTGCTATTTTCTGTGAGGGAGAGGTAGTATCCAGAATACATACAATTTCCTTTCAAATGAGAAATCTACGATTCTAGTAAAATCCTTCTCCATAATTCCATAATGCCATTAAAACAGTTTTCAAGAGTATTTGCAATTTAATATCATATGGTGTTTGTTCAATGTCTTATTAATACATAAATAAATTTTGGACATATGGCACTGATTTAAAAAAAAATCTCAATTAAACATACAAGGATTACATCATTAAAAGTTTCAAATATCTATACGGTTTTCAAGCAACTACTTAACACAACATGCACATTCCATGAATATGGAAGTTGGAAGTGATGAAATTGGTGAGATAATTGGTAAACAGGGAGTACCTGGAGTAAATGAGAATGGAAATTATCTTGTGTATATATGTGCTGAGAGGGATTTATTTCCTGCAAACACCTTTTTTTAACACAAGATGATCCACAGATATGCATGGATGAGGAATGATGGAAGAAAAGAGCAAAAGGCTTTGTTTGACTATGTGGTAGTGGATGACAGACTGAGAAAGGCCTTGCTAGATGCTGTAGTCATGCGAGGATTCTTTGGAGACTCTGATCGTTTCACAGTTCTTGTGGGGATGAGGATAAGGGAGAAGTGGAGGTATGATGTAAGGAAGAATGGAAAGGTAAAAGTGTTGGCAAACAAGATGAATCAGAAAAAATGCAGGAAGGAGTAAGAAATGAGGGTAACTGAATGCATTGATAGAAATGCACAAAAAGGAAGGTAACTGGAAGCTTAGATGGAAGTGCAGTGAATGAAGGGCTGCAGTCATGAGTGAATAAGGTGTTTAAAATGTTTAGAGAAATAATATTAAAGGATGTAGAATTAGTAGTTGGATACAAGATCATGAGATATAAGAATAAAAAGGGCAATGCACTGTGGACTGAAGAGATTAGGAATACTGTGGCATGGTGGAGAGAAGAGATTAGAAATGCTGTGGAAAAGAGGAGAAAGGCATGTGGTAGATTACTCGAGTGAATTGTACCAGTGGAAGTTCAGCAAAGGGCATGTGGTAGATTACTCGAGTGAAATGTACCAGTGGAAGTTCAGCAAAGGAGAGAATACAAAATATATAAGAAGAATGTTAAGAAGCTGACAGAGGAAAGCAAAGAAAGAGTAGATGAAGATTTTGGATGAAAGTAAAGTGAAAAGTCTTGGGATAATATGAAACTATACTGGAAGGAGGTGAAAAAGGAAAGAGGAGGATATAGGAGTGGAAATGTTAATGTGAGAAGTAAGGAAAGAGTTGCTGAATCAAAAAGAGGAAATGAAAGGAAAATGTAAAGAGTATTTTTAAAACCAGATGAATGTGTGAGAAGGGGAGGCAGCAGTTTTTACATGCACAGGTATGGAGGATGGAAGGAAGAGGATACAAGCACAAGGGCCTATATCAAAAAGAGAGGTAAGAAGGGCAATAATGAGGCTGAAGTTATGAAAGGCACCTTGAGGGGATGGGATTATGACTCAAATGCTGAAGTATAGAGGAGAAAGTGCGATAGAGTGGATGAAACTGATATGTAATTTAGCATGGAAACAAAAGGTTGGCTTGTGTGAGGATTGGGTGAAAGCTATTATTGTTCCTTTATTCAAAGGAAAAGGTGCTAAGGGGAATAAGTCTGTAAAGTATACCAGAAAGCTGTATGCAAGAATGTTGGTTGAAAGAGTGATGGAAGTGACTGAATGCAGAATAAGTGAAGAGCAAGGGGGTTTTAGGAAAAGTAGGCATGTGTAGATCATATTTTTGTGGTAAAGATCACCATCATAATTGTGACAAAATCAAATTGGGCTGGATACTATCTCTAATGGTTTCAGAGATTTTGTTTGATAAATTCTCCATACAAAAATCACAAAATCAAACCCACACATACTAGTAAAACTACTTAAGAGTAAATAAAGGAAAATTTAGAGAGAATCATCATTTTTTCTATTGGACAAGAAAGCAACCACAGGTTTTTCAAGGTCTGCCATGTACAGAAAATAATGAATGACTTTTGAGTCATACATGACAAAACAAGCAATATCTTCTGTTGATGAGTACAGTCCTCCTCACAGTATTTGTGCCAACATAGAATTACTTGCTACATCCGACAAGTTTAAAATGATGATTTCCTCTTACACTGGACTTTAAACCCTTAAAATAATGCATTCAGGAAAAACTGTTTTGGGAAATCCCCAAAGGATTAATACAAAAACTTATAACGTACCAGCCCTTCTGCTGCTGTTCACCACGGTGCTGATCACTTGGACGTACAAAGGGAATTCGGAAATATCGCTGGCTATTACTGCCTCCTGGAGTTGCAACCTTAGGAGTCACACGGGGTGGGTTGGCCTTGGCTGTAATACACATGTATTCATAGGTCACTTGAATGTACAAAAGGAAACTATATTTCACTTGTCTGAAAAACTGAGAAGGAGAGACAGCTATGCTACTTTGAATATCAACTCTGACAGACACAAGAAAAGACTTTGATCTTGTATTGATAATTTGGTTTAATGAACTAATTTAAAAAACTGCATTCTTTGTACAGAACCCAAAAGCTAACACTAAATTTCCAGTCACAAGTGTAAATCACAATTCTTGATAATTTTTAAGATATAAAAGATGATAATGATCATACTGTTCAGATAAAAGTTGATAAAGATCAAACTGTTCAGATAAAATTGATTATGATCAAACTGTTCTGTCTTCTCCTTGAGTGAAGTTCACAGAAATATTTGTGAAGAATCAAATTACATCTCTAATATGCCAAAGGGAGCCTTTGTATTTGTGATATTTTCCATAGAGTGAGCTAGCCTACTTACAAACAATGGCAAAGCTAGTAAGAGTCTTTGGATAAAAGAATTAAACTCTAAATACAACTGAAAGTCACAAGCTAGCATCCATGTTTTCATCTCTCACCAACTTCAGTATTATCCCTTCCCACTTCACAGTTTTCTTATCCCAACCACTGTATGAAACTCTTTGATGAGTAACTTAATAAAAGCTTCAAACTGAATGACCATGTTCTAAGTAACAATATGGTGTCATATTATGTAGCAAAACTTTCATCTTAACATATTTGTATCCCATAAATTCTTGTGTTATCCAATAACAATCTTTTTTATTCAAAAACTTTCTTGATGCATGATGGAGCGTATTCTCTGTTTGAATGGACATTTCGATGAAAAGCTACTGAGACCATTTTCTTTGGTAAAAATCATAATAAAATTGCCAAAAACAGTCAAGGAGTGTATAAAACCAGCCGTAAAGAGGTGGTAGTGGAATTAACTAACTGACTGTTGTCTTGGTAAAAGAAATGAGAGAGCACTAAAATCCCTGCAACCTTTACCTCTAGATTGTGGAAGGGGGAAGGGGAAACAGTTCTAATAAAATTAAGTATTACATGCTTTAGTTACAGAAATATGTAATAAAATTCAAATAAAATCAGAGAATGGTTTTAAATGTTCAATAAAATGATATTCAATAAAACCAATTGAAAGGTGAAAGATAAACACAACATTATATAAAATCACAATAAACAAATAAACAGAGTAGGAACTAAAGCAATGTATATCAACAAGCTCCAACAGATTGGAAGCATTAAAAAAATGCATGAAATCATCTTTTTCTTTTTGTCATAATTATGAATCAAAGGCAAAGCAAGTACACAGTACAATGGTATTCAGAAAGAATATACATCAATCGCTAACAGTGAGGAAATGGGAGATTAATTAAAAGTGCATTAAAAAATTAACTTCCAGTGGCTGAAAAATGACTGTTATAATAGGAAGTGTTTTGTGAAGGTAGTGTTCAAATGAAAGAAGTAGGAATTGCTTTAGCTTTCTGCACAAGACCCTTGCACCACAATTCCCTGTCTTATATGCATGTAAATTTACAAATACACAGACTGCACTGTACACTGAAATTTTAAACATCTTTTGCATTATGTAATTATCGACAGTACAATGAAGATATACATGATGGGCACTTTGGTGGACAAATAAAAGAATGGCAGTCTTAAGGTGAAACATTAAAAGAGAGTAAGTAACAACTAAGCAATATGCAGAAGTGGTAAGCACAAGGACAGGAAACAACTAATTAGAACACAAATCAATATTTGAGATATGAAGGACGTTTATGGTTGCTGTGTGTACGCAGCACTTATGGTTACATTTGACATGAATTCATCAAGCCTACAAGTACTTAAAAAGGCTAAGAATCTTAAAGGTATGGTGGAATTCAGTGGGATGTTCATCAAGTGTGATAGATCCACGGAAGGGAGGGAGAAAAGCAAAGAGTACAGTCAGAAGACAAAAAAATAGAGATGTCACATCTGGCAAGAGGATGGAGCAGCCCTGCTAGAACTGCAGGGAGGGCAGGAATGTTAGAAGCTGATATTGTCAGACTGAAAGTAATGTATTCAAATGCTGATGGGTTTATAATTAGCGGTAAAGAAGTGAAATTCAAGGATCATATAAGGGAAAATGCACCTGATATTAACGGGGTCAAAAAAAAACTAAGCTTACCAAAGGGATAAGCTCTCACCTGTTCTGCCCAAAGGGATACAAGACAGCACAAATGGAAAGAGGGCAAAGAAGGGGCAGGATTAGCCCTCTTCATAAAAGAGAGACTGAAGTTTCACAATAAAGTGGACAATGATCCATTCAGACAATACATAAAGGAAATAATAACTGTAGGGAACAATCATGATGGTACATGAAGCAGTGATTCATTCACTTCTTAGGGATGGTACAGTACTAATAATGGGGAAATTCAAATATAAAGAGACAGACTGGGGAAATTTGGATTCTCACAGTGACAAGGAGTCATGGAGACAAGGTTTCAAAGGGCATACAGGAAAATTTCCAGTACCAGCATATCATGGAGCACACTAGGGCGAGAGGAACTGATCCTCTAGACCTTCTCTTCACCCATACTTTGAAAAGATCATTGTAGACAAGGCAGCTGGAAATCCAAAACTATTTCATAAATTCATTAAGAGCCAGTCTTCAGTTAAGGAGCAGACAACCAAGCTAAGGGATTAAAGGAAAATATTGTAGAGGAAGATGTAAGGATATGAGATGAATAGAATGGCAAGTTCAAAAGTGTTTTCCAATGAGATAGAACAGGAAGGAGGTCTTGAAAATTGCTGAGAGATCTTTAGAAGATATCAACAGAATACTAAAAGAACTTGACTCATACAAGGACCATAGTTCTGATAAAATTTCATCCTATGTGCTTAAGAGATAATAAATAAATACATAAATATTTATCATAACTGATCGCCTTTTCTCGCTTTAGCACCAGGAAACGGACGAAGAAAGACCCATCTCCTTATATACACACATATATACATAGATGTACATATACATACATATAAAGACACATATCAAAATATACATATATACATACATATACATACAAATACATTTAAATATATACACTTGTACATATTCATATTTGCTCGCCCTTATCCATTCCTGGCGCCACCCTACCCCACAGGAAACAGAATCACCACCCCCTGCGCCAGCGAGGTAGAGCTACGAAACAGACAAAGAAAGGCCACATCCGCTCGCACTCCACATCCAGGTCCCATACCCCATGGATTACCCGAGACATTTCATATGCCCTGGTTCAGTCTACTGACAGCAAGTTGACCCCAGTATACTACATCGTTCCAATTCACTTTATTCTGAGCACACCTTTCATCTTCCTGCATGTTCAAGCCCCGATCACTCAAAACCTTTTTCTCTCCATCCTTCCATCTCCAATTTGGTCTCCTGCTTCTTCTTGTTCCCTCTACCTCTGACACATATATCCTCTTTGTAAACCTTTCCTCACTCATTCCCTCCATATGTTCAAACCATTTCAACACACCCTCTTCTGCTCTCTCAACCACACTCTTTTTATTAAAAAGAAATTAATAAATAAATGGATAAATAATGGTTTATTGGATTTAGATATGCAGGTACGCTTACTAGACTACACAAACTATTTTTCAAGATGTCAATGAAAAGAGGCATATTGCCAGGGGAATGGAAAAGGGCTAATGTCATACCTAAATGTAAGACAGGGGACCTCCAGAATAGGTGCTGAACTACAGACCAGTCTCACTAATGAGTGTGGTGTGCAAGGTTTTGGAAAAGGTTATGAGAAAGAAGATGGATGACTTTCTACAGAGGAAAAATTTCTTAAAAGAGAGACAACGTGGAAATAGAGGCCATGTGTAACTAACATCTTTGATTTTAAAAGAAAATGAACTCAGTCCTGAACAAAAGGGAAGGCTGAGTGGACTGCTGTAAGGCATTTGATGCTATACCATATAGGAGGCTGAGCATGAAGCTGGATCACAAAGCAGGAATAAAGGAGAAACTCATTCGTTGTATAGAAGATTATCTCAAGATGGAGGAAACAAAGGAAAAACATAAGTTGAGTCTTTTCCAAATGGGTTGAGGTGATCAGCAGAGTGCCACAGGGATCAGGTCTGGGACCAATGCCCTTCCTGATCTATATTAATGACTTGCCTGAAGATAGTGAAACCTACCTGGATATGTTTGCAGATGATACAAAGGTCATAAGGGAAGTGAAAAGAGAGGAGGATTGCATCAGCTTACAAGGGGACTAAAAAGACCCCAAAGTTGGTCTGAAACATAGATGATGAAATTCATCCCTACTGGTAGTTATTGTACAGGGGTACCTAGTGACAGCACTAGGATCCCCATTCCTCTATCAAGGAATAAATTATTAAAACTGAACTGAACAATCATAAAGTAATGAGGATGACACAAAGCAAAGGTCTCAATATGATTATTACTTAGCAGGAAATTAGTTTAAACATTCTGTGTGTAAGAGGGAATTGGGAGTAGACATCCTATCTAACTCATCGCTAAAGTCCCATCATAACAGGAGAATAGCTGAGACAGCAGTCGGAAGGCAAATATCAAAATACCTTTCAAGTACATGGATAAAGATATATTTAGCAAACTATTCATATCGTACACAGGGCCAAAACTAGGTAATGCTTCTCAGGTTTGGTCATCACACCTAAAAAAATGCAAATAACTCACAAAGAAGATCCAGAGAGAAACAAAGATGGTACCAGACTTAAAAGACCTTAACTTCACGGAAAGGATGAAGATTTTAAATTTAGCCACCCACGAAGAAAGACCTGATCACAAATTTTTTTTCAAAATGAGATCAACAAAGTGGACTGGGGACAGTACTTTGAAAAAAGTAGGGATACAGCAACCAGACAACATAACATGAAATTAAGTAAAAAAAAAAACTTGTAAATACGGATGTAAAGAAATACTTTTATAGTATAGTTGTGGCAGATAAATGGAAAAGATTGACTGACGATATGGTTAATGCAGAGAGCATACATAAATTCAAGAGGCTGTATGATAGCAGAAAGTGTTCAAGAGATGGATCCCCATCAACTGTAAAACATCCTCCCCATACAGGTGATTATACAATGAAGAGAGTACAATATTGAGATATCAAGATGATTCCTAAACTGAGAAACAAATCCCATGAAAGCAGACTAAACAACTTAAATTCATCCACCTTAGAACAGAGAAGGTAAAGAGGTGATCTAATTCAGATACTCAAAATTATGAAAGGCTTGATAATCTTAATTTAACAACTTGAGGATTGATATGTCTGATTTCACTTGTAGTAATGAATACAAACAGGATTGTGATCATATGGACTGATTTTCTTATTAGAGTGGTTTAAATCAGCATCATTGATACATTTAAGAACAGACGATAAATATTTCACTTCAAGTCCAAGAATAAAATTCTTTTACACCTCAGTCAAATGAACAGTTTCTAAGTTTTTCTCTTTGAATCATCTGTATGCACTTCCTCTCTTACCATAATAATCTGTGAGTTTCTGATATCTTCCACTCTCATAAACTCTCTCAGAAGGACCCATTGGTCTGTTGCTCTTTGAATTCCTTCATATAAATCCACTGTTTTTTTCTAAGTACCAGCGGTTTAGATGCAGCAATGGGGCCTATGGATGGCAATGGGTGCCACAGATGAGGAGAGTTCCAAGAAAACATGTAAATCCACCACCATGGTCACTAGCATGTTACTGAGACCTCCAGGTACCTCCAGTGATTTATCCTTTGTCTGGGCTGTCATCTATGGCCAACTAACAGAGCTTACAATGCTTGCAGAATTCAACTTGTAGTGGGAAGTTACATACATAGAATGATGCCATTAGCTTCAAAATGGTTAAACATTTCATTTCCAATATGTGCACCCTCTTCTTTTTATTATTATTGTTACAATCATTATTATCATTATTATCATATTATCATTTTTATTTTTCTTTCATATGAACTTCTTTACCCTTTCACACATTAGCGAGGTAGAACCAAGGCAGAAAAAGAAAAGGCCTCATTCACATCCATTCTCTAGCTGTCATGTGTAATGCATCAAAACCATAGCCCCCTATCCACAACCAGGCCCTACAGACCTTTGTGTGGCTTCCCTACTACTTCATATGCTTCATATTATCGTCATTACTTTTTTTTCATACACATTCGCCATTTCCCGCATTAGTGAGGTAGTGTTAAAAACAGATTACTGAGCCTTAAGAGGGATAATCCTCACTTGGCCTCCTTCTCTGTTCCTTCTTTCAGAAAAGTAAAAAACAGGAGGGGAGGATTTCCAGCTCCCTCCCCTTTTAGTTGCCTTTTACGACATGCAGTGAGTGTTAAATATGCACTGGTCTTCAACATTATCATTATTATCATTGTTTTTATCTCTGCTATTACTATTTCTATTATCATTATTATCGTCAATGTGCTGACTATGGACTGAACCAGGGAATGTGAAGTGGCTGGGGAAAACCACTGAAAGGCACGTACGGCCTGGCTGTGTATAAGGGAGCTGTGGTTTCTGTGCATTACACATGACAGCTAGAGAATGGATGAGAGGGAATGCAACCATTATTGTCTGTTTCTGGCACTAACTTGCATATCTGGGAAATGGTAATATAAATGTATCTATGAATATCAGAGGATAAAATAACATTCATAAACTGCTGATAAACAGATAATAATTGCAAAGCATCATTCAAGTGGACAGCATACAAAACAAATTGGGATATTAATGATTAACACTGACATATTTATACATTTTAGCCTGCATGTCACCTCCAAGGGAAAAATAGTTTTACGATCATGGAATTTACCCACTTTTTGAACTTAATCATAATAAATAACTGGGCAGATATGTCCACGAACCACGCCCAAAGACCTGATCTGTTTATGAACAGTGCGACAGGGGAGATAAATAAAATGGTCTTAAAGTGAAGGGCAGGTGCAATGGAGATGGGTAGCATGGGAAGTGGATCATTTGCAGTTTGAGAATTACATGGCTCTGGTGGTAGAGATCAGAGAGAAATTCCAGAAACTGGTGACAAAGTTTGAGAAAGAATGTGGTAAGGGAAGAAGTTGAGAGTAAATATAAACAAATACCATAATGACCTCCAACAGCAAGGATTTGAACCCCATGGTAGTGGGTTCAAATCCTTGTTATTAAAGGGCTTAATGTGTTCTAAGAAGGTAAGCACTCCTTAGACTATATTTGTATAACAGAGCAAGGTAGTGAAGTGCATCCTAGGGGTAAGACAGGATCATTTGAGTGTATGAAGGATTGGGGAGGACCAACAGAAAGTGGAGCGCAATAGATAAATCCCCCCCCCCCTTTTTTTTAAGGCTCCAGTCACGGACAAAAGTCCACATCAAGGCCGGGCCCTAATTGAAATATAGAGAGAGTTGAG
>JAYMFT010010027.1:0-16922 GCA_038088735.1 Panulirus argus
AAGTCGATATATATATATATATATATATATATATATATATATATATATATATATATATATTAATTTTTTTCCTATTTGATCTCTGTTCCCCGCGTTGGCCATGTAACGCCAGCCAGGAACAGACGGAGAAAGACCGCATTCGCTTGTATCTATTCTCTGGATGTTATGTGTAATGCAACGAAACCACGGCCTCCTGTCCACAACCAAGCCCTAGAGACCTTTCCATGGTTTCCCCCAGCCCAGTCATATGCCCTGTTTCAGTCCACTGACAGCACGTCGACCCTTGTATACCACATCGTTGCAATTAACTCATCCTGTGCACACCTTTCACTCTCCAGCATATTCAGGTACAAATCATTTAAAATCTTTTGCACCCCTTCCTTCCATCTACAATTTGCTCTACCCCTTCTCCTTGTCCCCTCCGCTTCTGACACATACATTCTCCCTTTAAACCTCTCCTTACTCGTTCAGTACAACCTATTCAGGTCTTTCAACCACATTATTACCAAATCTCTCTCTTTCTCTTTTATTACGCCATCGATCAAACCACCGTAAATCGCACATTATCCTTTGACATTTCATCTCCAGCACATCCATTCTCTCACACACATCCTTAATTCTAGCCGACGCTTTGCATCCATACAACACTGTTGGGATTACAATACTTTCACATCATACCCATTCCTACACTTCTACACATTCCAGAACCTTCGCCCCTTAACCCACCCTATGACTCGCTTCTGCTTCCATAGTTCCATTTTGCTGCCATGGCCACTCCCAGGCACCAAAAATACTTCGCTTCCTCCAAATTCTCTCCATTGAAACTCACACCCTAACTATCCTGTCCCTCTATCCTGCTAAACTTAATAACCTTGCTTTTTCACATTTACCCTCAACTTCCTCCTTTCACGCACACTCGCAAACTCAGTCACCAGCTTCTGCAGTTTTTCCCTGGAATCTGCCACCAGTGCTGTGTCATCAGCAAACAACAGTTGACTCACTTCCCAGGCTTTCTTTATACCTTACAAACGGCATACTCGCCCCTCTCTATCCCATCCATGAACAAGTTAAACAGCCACGGTGACATCACACACCCATACCGCAGACCAATCTTCACTTGGAACCGCTCACTCTCCGTCCTCCTTACTTGTACATATGCCTTGATGAAAACTTCTCCGCTTCCAGCACCATTCTTCCCACTTTATATATCCTACCCTCCTATATACCTCCTCGGCGGGTGGCTCTCTACCACCTACTAATGAGAGAGAGAGAGAGAGAGAGAGAGAGAGAGAGAGGGAGAGGGAGGGAGGAAGGGAAGAAAAAATGGGATGAGCTAGAGAGAGACTGAATTTTTCCAGGACTCTACCTATAGGGTGGTTCACGTCCGGCTGGAGGCGCAGGACATTCCTCAGGACACATGAGGCGAGACATTAGCCGAGTGCCAGAGGGGCCGGCCGGCCGGTGGGCCTTCCCTCCGCCGCCGTGAGTTATGGCACGGTCCCCTGGCTGGCGTCCCTCTTATGATGACAGAAGCTGGCCATTGATGGTGATGCCTTCCTGATGGGCTTTCTAATGGCCGGATCTCACCCACCACTGCCTCTCTGCATCCCTGACAATTGGGCATGCACTGCTCGTACCAGAGGTGACCTACTGTCAACCTGTAATTCGCTTTCGAAATATAAAAGAAGATGGTTTTTGGGACGTTCACGGAAATTTGTCCATTTTTTGTCAAGTGAAGCGCAGTTGTCTGGTAATACTTGACCTTAATCAGCTGAGGAGGGAAGAGATTTTGCGGGATGATGGAAGGAAAACGGGATGGTGGGTGGTTTGGTGGGAGGGAGGAGGATTGGAAGTACAGTAGGAGGGAAGATAAATGGCAGGCCAATAGAAGGAAGGAAGGATAGCAGGCTGGTGGAAGGTAAAAGGGACAGTAGAATATACACGAGACTGAGTAAATTGGTACGATGTGGTATAAAGGGGTCGACGTACAAAGGACTGAACCAAGGTATGTGAAGCGGCCGGGAGAAACCCTAGGGAGGTCCGTAGGGCCTCGATATGGAAAGGGAGCTGAGATTTCGAGTGTATTGCACACGACAGCCAGAGAAAGGATGAGAAAAATGCTGTCTTTCTTCGTCTGTTTCCCGGCGCAACCTCGCTAACACGGGAAATAGCAATCAGGTGTGTGTGTGTGTGTGGGTGTACACTTGTATTTGTGTTGAAGGACAGAGCATGAAAATTTGTAGCATGTTATGCGTTTCATAACTCTGAATGCATTTTCACAAGGTTTACGCGTAAAAGTTTCGAATGTGAGTGACAAGACCTGTGATATATGCTTCCGTGCTGAAACCTGCACACACACACACACACACACACTCGCTTAACTGGAATGAGGGAAGGTCTCTTGAGTGAAAGTCATATCGCTCGAGCAGAGTGGCATCAACCCATCCTTACAGTGTCCTTCATAAGGTACAACCTGCCTCTGCTCCTGTCCCACATCCTGAATCCTCCTTTCCCCGCCCACGGCGTTGAGCACTATTCCCTCATGAAACAGTTAAGTTTGTGTGTTTGTATGGCTTATGGACTTCCGTGGTGTGGCGGTTAGCGTTCCTGACGGTGACGCATTAACAGGCTGCGCAGGGCCGAGAGAGCATCGGCTCGATTCCTGGTTGCGGCAGTCGGTCCACAGTCAACCCTGCTGTTCATCCACTCCTAAGGATGGTTAACAAATGAGTACCTGGCTTAGGCTAAGATATACACACACATATATTATATATATACATATATATATATATATATATATATATATATATATATATATATATATATATATATTAGTTAATGAGATGGCCTTGATTAGGGCCTCGGTTGCCCGTGCCGTTTCAGCTAACATGGAAAAGAGGTAACAAACAGCTTTGTACCAGACGAGAGGAGTAAAGGGGACAAGCCTGATAGGATTCTTCCAGGATGAATGTGACATAATCTGATTCTCCCTTAAAGTTGAGTAGGACCTACCCAGGGATGCTGGGCTTCTGAAGCCGCCTGGATACTAAAAGAGCCTTTTCTTCCTGACTCTTATCACAAACTTTTCCCAAAAAAGTTGGTAATAAAACGGTGGATCCCTTTGATCTCCCAAGGTACCCAGGGACCTGCAATTACTGCACCAGGTGGCAGCAAACTGGTGTTGCAATATCGAATACCTCTTTATATCTCTATATCCCGGTCACTGATGTCTTTCATGGGAGATGACACAGATGAACTATCGCCATAGACATATCTCTAAAGATTTTATAATTATATCCTGTTAAAATCATTGATACTGGACTCCCGTAGTGTAGCGGTTAGCGTTCCTGACCGTAACGCATTCACGGACCGCCCAGGGTCGAGCGCATAGGTTCGAATCCTGGTTACGGCAGTCGGTCCACAGTTAAACCCAGCTGTTCATCCACCCCTAGGGGTTGGTCTATAAAATGGGTACCTGGCTCAGACTAGGATATATATATACAAGACTTAGTCCATGAAATTGCATCGAAATTCATACGAATATCATTGATGGCGTTGAAGTAAAAGACATTTGTAATAGAGGAATCAAACCCTAGAGGAATAATTCTCCTCGAAGGTTCGACTCCTTTACATCCTCACCTTCGTCATCACCTCCAATGTGACTATCTCTCCTTACCTCCAGCAGGATCATTACTCTAAAGGTTGCCTTCGCCATCACCCGCACCACATCTCCAACAGCTGAGACCAGCTGGTGAAGCCTCTACAGTACTACCACGACCATCAACAATAGCTGGGTGATCGGCTATTTTTTCTTACATCACAAACGCCGCCCAAACCGTATTCGTTAAAGCTGTATGGTTCTTTGTCCCCCCCCCCCTTGACACACACACACACGCACACACACCTGTCATCTAATCTCTATAGACAGACAACTTGGTCTCCGTAACATCCACATAATATTAGCATATGGATAAGGAAAGGTTTTTCATAATGCTGGGGGTTTCAAAAGGGGTCTTAGATCGTCAGAAAAAGAAGAAAAAGAAAGAAGATTCTCTTCCTTACTAGCAAATAAGATTAACTGTTGCAGGAAGTGCAGCTCATGCGTTCTACTTCCTTGCTAAGGAGATTACCTGATGTTCCACTCGAGGAAGTAAAATCTCAGTCTCTCTCTCTCTCTCTCTCTCTCTCTCTCTCTCTCTCTCTCTCCCTCTCACACACAAATGTTTTCCCAGAACTTTTCGTGCGGTGACATCTTCTCCAGCTAGACACTCATTCATCAGATGCACAATAACTATTCAATCATACATCCACAGGACCCACGTACACCACGCGGCTCCTGCAGCTTCGACGAAGCTGCACCCCAAAGCGGGAACAGCGGATTAAGGATTCATCGGAGCGAGACGTTCCACTTAAGAGGTTGTTGTCCTTTCCGTCCACTGACGATGATGCATCCTCTCCGAAGATGATTTCTCACTCGGTGTGTAACCACTTGCAGACAGAGTCCATCAACGCACACACACACACACACAAAGACACTTTGAAAAGATTATTGTGGACGAGGTAGAAGGAAATCATACATTTTTTCCATAAATTCGTCGGGAGTAGGTTTTCAGCAAAACAAAATCTAATCAGGCTAAGGGAATCAGAGGGTAGAACCGTTGAGGATGACGTACGGATATACGTAAGGGACTGAATGACAAGTGGAAAAGTGTTTTCACAGAAGACTCTACAGCCCAAACACCATTTGAGATGGATTGGCAAAGAGGTTTCAGAAAACATTACGCTATCTTGAAAAGATATTAAAGTACTTAAAAGATCTTGACACATAGTAGGCTCATGGTCCTAAAAGAATCTCAACATATCTGGTGAAGGTCTATGCAGATACACTAGATAAAGCTCTTGAAATACTGTTCAAGTTGTTGCTGCTGAAAGGGCAAAGGGCCAAGTATAGGGAAAAGGATGAACCCGGGAAATGACACCGAACTACAGACCGGTCTCGCTAACTAGTGTGGTCTGTGAGGTAATCAAAAGGATAATCAGAAAGCAAATGGATGACTTTCTACTGAGGAAAAATTACCTGAGTGAGAAAAAGCACGATTTCGGGGAAAGGCGGTTCAACAAAACCTCTTGGATTACTACGAGAGAGTGAGCTTTGTCAGACACAAAGTGGAGGCTGATTGAATTGTTTGTGTTTGGACTGCCAGAAAGTATTTAACACTGTACTGCGTAGGAAGCTGATTAAGTAATTGGATCACCAGGTTGAAATAAGGGGTAAACTCCCTCAATAGATGGAAGATTATCTTAGCGGAAGGGAGCAGACGACCCATGTCAGAGGTGCGCTCTCTAAACGGGTCAGGTGACCAGCGGCGTACCACAAGGTTCTTTCCGTTCTGGGACCATCACTTACCTGAAGGTATGGACTTCTGCCTGAATATATTTGCAGATGATGTAAAAGTCATGAGGGGAAGTGAAAAATCGAGGGGGGTTGCATCAGCTTACAGGGGGAACTAAACATACTTCAAAGCTGGTATGATACATGGTTGATGAAATTTGATACGAGATAATGAGGTTGGGACGAAGTAAAAGAAGGCCTCGCTATGATCATTATCAAGCAGAAAATAAGCTTCAGGTTTCTAAGTGTAGCGAAAGTCCCATACTAGGAGAACAGTAAAGGAGATGAATTGTCTGCTGGCAAAAGCTAGAATAGCCTTCAAGTATATGAATAAGGAAATATTTAGCAAGCTGTTCATATCCTATACAAGACAAAGACTAGAACACGTTTCTCAAATTTAGTCGATGAACCTAAAAGGACAGAGAGCTAATAGAGAAGTTCTAGCGGAGGACAAGAAAGTGGTACCATAACTAATAGAGCTAAGTTATTGGAAAAAGATAGAGGCTTTAAATTTTCCCAAATTGGAAGAGAGAAGAGTGAGGGGTGATCTGATAATAATCACCCCCATTACAATCTACCAACTACGCTCAACAAACTTGTACCTTTGTAATTTGAACACTTACTCTTGCTCCCCTTAAGGCACTCCTTCAATCTTCAGGCACCTCATCATGAGGCATACATGCAATGAAAATCCTAACTAATCAACAGCACAGTCACCTGCATTCTTAGGAAATTCAACTGCAAGCCCACCTACTCCAGCCGCTTTGCCGTACTTCATCGTGTGCAAGGCTAACACCACTTTTCTTTTCGCCAAACCACTTTCTAGTGAGTAACTCATTTCGTATACCTCCAAGTCCAAAGCATTCCAGAACTGATACCCTTTCACTGAACAGATTTTACATCCATTCAAAATACTCACTCCATCACTCCACACAGCCCGTTACGAGTTGTCTCCTGCCTGTGCCTATCACATCTGCGATGTTTTACCCCAGCTGAAGTTAGTATCTATTCGTCTACCAACCAGAGAAAGGATGAGCAGTTCGATGAACTGTGTACCCGGGCCAATGGATAAATACCCAACAACGCCAGCCACAACACCGAGGCGTCTTTTAAGGTAAATGATATATGCATCCCAACCGTGAAGATGCAGACTTCGTCAACAGGGGTGCAAAATTCCTTCCTACCCAAGAACTAAATTCAGAATTCCCGGAAGCAATAATATTTGTCCTGTTTCCTGGAACTGTACTTGATATCATGGTATTGCGGTAACGTCAGAACCCACTCGCCTACGAATCCAGGATTCTTGAAGGTACTGCTGCCAGCAACGATGATGGAGGAAATGCATTAGTTTCCAGTAACGCCATTCCAGCGACAGATCAGTCACTGCCATTGCCGAAGGATCTAAAGAACGAGATAAAAGCTGAGAGAGAAGATAGTTGTCCTTGTCTGCAGATCCCCTGGATATGCCCCAACGCACTTTAAGAGCAAGAAATAGTAGTTTATTGAGTCCGCTGTGCTCAGTGGCAATGGACTTTATATGAGACACTCTGTCTACTAGGATTTCTTAACTTCCAGCCGATTTGAATAGTATAAAGATGCTGCATTCGAAGGCAGTAAAAGAGTATCTTATCAAAGTTATCTTCCAGGATCTTCTCCTGCTTAAGCTTGCGAACAATACGAAAGGAGTGCAATGGATTACCCATCTTGATATAAATCGACGCTGCTTAAGATGGAATGGGATAATATCAGTTCTTTAAGATTTCAAAGTCCTTGACCTTCCAGGGCTATCAATACTTTTCAGAACTGGATTCGGTATGATCTTTATGACAAGCTATTCAAGTACTTAGTACTTGAATAGAAATCTTCAAAGGAAACAGTGACAACCCTTGTGATATACCAATATCAGGACAACGCTCTGATGGCAAACAAATACAAGCTTACGGAAGAGTTCTAGATTTGGCAATCGAGTACGAGTCTTACAGTCACTCTTACTGAGGTCCAGTATATCTTATCAATACAAACCTTGAGAGGTTTTTCGAAGTGACAGACAAAGGAGTACCACAGAGAATATCAGGCAATCGGCATGAGTGTTTCCAGAGCGGAATCTGTACCAGTATCTGAGTATCTAAACAACTGCCTTGCATTCTCTGCAAAAAGAAAACGCTCACACAACATCACAACGCTTTATGGACCGAGGTCCCGACTAGAGGACGTGGACAGCTCCCCGAGTGCTGCAGGAGTCTCATAAGGATGTAAGGGACTCGTGGGGCAGGTACTTCACCTCACCTTTAAACCTTTCTGTGTTGCTGCTTCCTTTAGTTTTAGCGATGCTGAAATTCTCTCGAATCAGGTTGATGATGAGGCAAAGAACTCCTCTGCTGAAAGGAGATCCTCGTATTGGTCCGAGTGAACACCGGCATATTACACCATCTGAACCTGATGGCAGGACGAATGACCGAAGAAGACTAGCAAGGAAATAAGAAATGCCGAACGTGCGCTACTTCATCTTCGTTACAGGCGCTGCAGTGAACATGATAACGCAATAATTTCAACCAGTGAGAATCACAACACTTTCGACGTGTCTTTGAATATCCAGACGTCGTTTACCACTACCGAGTGTAATAAACGGTTGATTAGGAATTACTTTTACTGACCCACATGCTACGGTAACTGGCCAGTGCAATGCAGAAATAACACATGGGGCAAGAAACTAGAAGGCAATGTATGGCTGTCTAAACTTGCCTTTCATCGTTGTTTTTACACATTTCTTTTAGAGATATTTTCTTTTTTCGCAGTATGGGTAAGGCATACTTAAAGCAACAAATACTTCGAGATATTTCAACTTACAATTATGAATACTGCTTTCACTCTGATAGTGACCAACATGAATTCTTTGCATGGAAATAACAACGGTTAGTTAAGTGTCTTAGGTTTTACAAAAGCTTAATTTGTTTTACGGTTTCTTCTACTCCCCTTATCCATTTCAGGCACAAGCAACGTCTCATTATATAATATACAAAGAAAATTATCATCTTCATGATGTATAGTATTATGTCTAGTCTTTTTCATGAATTTCCGCATCGTAAATTCATCATCTAGATATCTGCTGCTCTTTGAGAGTCTCATTCAAATAATTTATTATGTTTTGCATTACGTATATCATAAACGAAAACATTCATTAATCTAGTATCTCCAATCTTAATTTACTTCAGTCATTTCCTTTACGTATTTGTAGCAATGATAGGGAAATATCTATGAAATATCTCGCATACACGTGCTGGCGTTGTTTTAAACGCTCTAAAAGTCCTAAATAATAGACCCAAGGTCCTGAAATCTGTTTTAAACGCTCCAAAAGTCCTAAATAATAGACCCAAAGGTTCTGAAATCGCGTTAATATTCCGGCCCTCATCATGATTTAACGAGTATTGAATATATCATATTGTGAGTATCCATCCACCAGTCGGGAACGGGTGGTCACGTACATCATTCATCCACAAGCTGCTTCTATCCCTTAATGCTGCCGTCATTCAACTGTTAGTCTACTGCCAGTAATCTCAGTATTATTCAAAACAATCATTCATATTTTAGGGAGCCAATGATTACCTATGGCTGCCGGTTTACGGGGGTATACTAACTGAATACTATTTGTCGTAATGCATTTACCTTTACTGTGTCTGAATCACTGTAAATGTTGAAAAATATGATCTTGAAACTTGTCATTTTTACACACACACACTGCTGGAAATTATCATAATAGGTTTTATGTTTAAGGATGAGGAAATATTTAGCAAGTTGTTTTACTCTACATAAACTCAAAACCATAATATGCTTCTCAAATTTGGTCGCTTCACTTTTAGAAGCACAAAAGAGCCCATAGAGAAGGTCCAGAAGAGGGCAACAAAGATGGTACCAGAATTAAGAGACCCGAGTCACAAGGAAAGGCGAAAAGCTTTGAAATTGCCTACTATGGAAAAGAGAAGAGTATGGTGTGACTTGATCACAACCATTAAGATTTTAAAACAAGATCGTTGACGTGGAGAGTGAACAGTTCTTGGAGAGACTTTGGGACAGAGTAACCACAGGACAACATGAAATTAAGCAAGAAACTTGTTGAAAAAAAGGATGCACAGAAGTAGTTTTAGAGTGTAAGAGTGGTGGATGAAGTGGAACAAAATGACTGAGGAGAAATCAATGCAGACAGCAAACACTAATTTAAAAGTTATATGACATTAGAGAATGCCTAAGAGATGGGGTCCCACGAGTGTAAAACTCCCTCCTCATACAGTACACTTAGGTAAGCACGCACGAACACACACACACACACACACACACACACACACACACACACACACACACACACACACAGGTATGATCTACGTGAATATATTTGCAGATGGCGCAGAGGTCATAAGGGATATGAGGAGTGAGAGGGATCGCATGAACTTACAACGGAACCTAGCCAGACTCCAAAGTTGGGTTTTGATACATGGTTGATGAAAGTCAGCCCGAGTGAATATAAGGTAATGAAGATGGGACACTGAGAGAAGATCTCAAACTGAATATCATTAAGTAGTAATCTGAGTGTGAGAGGGACCTGGGAGTTGACGTGGTCCCTGAATTAATGTCAGAGTCCCACACTAGTAGAATAGTAAAGTGGTCAAATAACTGTCTGCTGGTAAAATATCAGAATAGCATTCAGGTATGTGGATAAGGAAACAGTGAGCAATCTATTTGCAATCTACGTAAGGCCAAAACTAAATTATGCTTCTCAGGTTTGATCAACGCACCTAGAGAAACACACAAGGCTCGAAGGATTGCCAAAGGAGGGCATCAAAGATGGTACCAGAATTACGATCGCCGAGTTACAGGGAAAGACTTAGGTTTGTCCACCATGGACGAAAGAAGGGTGAGGGTTGACCTGATCACAACCAGTAAGATTCTAATTCAGAATGACGACATAGACAGTGAACAGTTCTTTGAGAGATGTACGGAAGAAGGCAAACAGAAGTTATTACATGAAATTAAAGGGGAAACTTGTCGGGAAGGATGTAAAGAATTACTTGTATAGTACTAGTGCAGTGCGTAAAAGTGAGAAATTGAATGAATATGATAATTGTGGACAGTATACAAGAGCTTAAAACGCTGTGTCATAGTAGAGATGGTTTAATAGATAGGGCACCACGAGTGTAAAACTCCCTCACCGTAATTACAGATAGGTTAACACACACACCCACACACATTGAGGAAGACTATCATATCCTCTTCCCTCATAGATGTGTAAACTTCAGTCAGCTGACCTGCCCTGGATCACGCCCCTATTTAAGTATGACAGCTGACAAACCCCATCCTGTACATGTGGCTAAAGGCAGCGAGAGAATGAAAGTCCCAAATTTAGTAAAATTTTCTTAAGAGAATTTGAAAAAAGAATTTCTAATCACAGAATATAAAAGAAAATAGAAACAAAATATGATACAAACAGAAAGTGGTAATAGTCCAAATTCAGCCCGAATGATGGCAGGAGAGTGGCCATGTTGCATTACTGTTTACGTTCCACCCACTGACAGACAAACAAAAATTGTCTAAAGGCTCGTGGTTGCACTGGGACACTGTCACATTACCAAAAATATAAAAGATACCTGAACAACTACAAAACAGTGAATAAGACGAATTAAAATCAATTAATCACCAGGCCAGTCCCACTTTTCCTTCTTTACTCTTCTTTGCCTTTTGTCTCTTTTCCCATCTGCTGGTTTCGATGTTGAGCCCATGTTACTTTGTTTTCAAGCTAGTTACCTCCTTCCAAAACATTACCTCCCGGGATCTCAGCGACGCTCTCTCTCAGCCCATCTTTTATTCAACCTCTTTTACCGTCTCTGTACTTCGACTCTCTGCCTCTTCCTTTGTACACCTCCTAGTCATAAGCACTCGTTCTTTGCAGGTAGCCTCTTTTCCTGCACACAGTGTATTTACAACTACTATTTTCTCTTCATTATCACTTTGACTTTCTTATTCCAGCGCTCACTACTCTTTCTCATACTATCACATCCCACTTCCGCATGTCACACATACTTCGCCCGCACATGTCAGCACTAAATGCCTTCTCTTCCTCTCCAACTCGCTTCTTTCATTTACTCGCACCCTATGCCACTCTTTACTCAATACTTCTTAGCGTCTATGCACACAAACCTCCTTTTTAAGCTTACTAATTTTCACCATTTCTTTGACGCATGTGTTGTTTCCTTTTTCCCAAATCAACTACAAGCTTTCACACTTGTCTCCATCAAGAACTAGTTCGACATCCCACCATCTGCCCCTCAGCACAACCTCTCCCTCATACTCATGTCAATCGGTACATAATCCAACACTGCCCATTTAATCCGACTCATTCACCCACATAACTTATGTATGCACATCCCCCATCCCACATTTTTTAATCGATCATTTCCAACCCCTAATCATTTTTCAAAACATCTTGACAAGCTGGTCCTCATTTTCATTGAAACCGCCTGCCCCATATCACCCAGTTATACCACCAACTGTCTCATTACCTACTGCATTTGGATTCTATAGCAGCAGGATGGGATCCCTTACGACAAAGCATTCGAAACACTCACTGAGCTCCTCTCCTAAAAAGCACTCCCACGTTTCTCACTACCAGGTGTATGAGCACCAGTTATCCAGTTCTCGAGTTCAGTTATCACTGCAACCCACATTAGTACTGACCTCACTCCCTTACACTCTTTACCACACTTCCGCAGTTCCTCACTCATCACAAATATCACTCCTCTCCCGCTCCTGCCATCAATCCAGCCCTAGATTGTACCTCCAAATATTCCCAAAATCTTTCCACCATTTTTCCCTTTTAACCGAGTCTCTCCCAGAGACAGAATATCAAGGTTTCTCTCCCAAAGCGTGTAGCGTGCGTGCGACGTCACCATGGCTTTGGTATCCTCTCTCTATCATCCAGTTGCGTCTTTACTTCTTAAAATCCTTCCCTGTTTACAGCATATTTTTTCTTTGTTTGTTTCCTCCATCTTGCAGGTGTCTCTTCTTCAAAAATCCCCTACTCAGGCTAAAATGATATCTGTGTTTCACCAGTTTCTTACCATCTTCTACTCTTCTCTACATGATTTACCCTTTCTTACTATCTCCAACTTTGCTTCAAATGTTTCTTTTACATCTTCCACTTGTCTCTGTGTTTTACTAGTTGCTGTTTTTCATTCATCTCCTCCCATATTCTGTCCAGCTATCATTACGTTCAGTGCAGTCTCTTGATATCATCTACATGTCTGTGAACTTGAGATTTCAACTCGTTTAACCGTCAGGGCGTCTCGCTACCTCTCTCTCCTCCCATCTCTTGGCTTTCGCTATCCTTCAGAGAATCTCTTACGGCATTTCAGTTTTTATCTCCTCCTCTTCTCTTCAGTTACTCCCTCATGCTAGTTATGGCCTTCCCCAACATCACACAGGTACACTCCCTCTGCATCATCAAGACTGCTGGCATAGCTCTCTGCCTCATTAAAGCTAAACTTCCTGTTTTGACTTGACGTCTTTATCAGTGTCTGAATCATACGCCTAGCCTCCATTTTTTCCCTCTACCTTTTCATCTTCGCCCGCTTCTTCTCGCTCCTTTTTTTTTTCTCATCCGCCCCTTCTTCTTTTTCCAAACATGATAGCGACCACTCTTGTCCGTGAATGGAGCCATTTTTATGAGGAAAGAAAAATAAGCTGGAGATGAGGGAAGATAAACGGGCCTCAGCAGAGTATGGAGAACGGGGAGGTGAGATGGAAGTTGGGAGTGGATTGAGGGAAGGAGATTGAGGGGAGATGGGAAAGTAGTAGTGAGTAGGGTAAGGGAGGGAGAGAAAGCCGTGTGGTGGGAAGGGAGGAGTGAGCTGGAAGAGAGAGGGAGGGAGTGGTATGTAAAGTGAGGGAGTAGTGAGAGGGGACGTGGAAGAGAGTAGTAAGTGGAATGAGGGAGGGGAAAGTGTGGAAAGGGAGAAGTGCATAGGGTAAAAGGGGGAGAGTGGGAGGGAGGTGGTTGGAGAACTGTTGTGAAATATGAGAAGGAAGTACAAATTGGGGAGGTAGAGGGTGGTGGAATGAGGAAGTAAGTTGGAATGAGAAGTGGAAGAGGAAAATGGAGAAGAAAAAAATAAAGATAGTGAGAGAAGGGAGAGGATGATAAACTAGGGAGGTGGACGCTTAATAGTGAGATATGAAAGTGGGGAGATGGGAGTGCAGATAGTGAGATCAGAGGATAAAGTAAATTGGATTACTTTAGAAGGACAGTTAAAAGAGGACCTGATGATTCATTACGAGGTTATCTGCTAGTGGACAGTAGTAGCAGCAGTAGTAGTAGTAGTAGTAGTAGCAGCAGTAGTAGTTGTAGTAGTAGAAGCGTCCTGATGTCATAATCGTATTTGCAGTAGTAACAAGATTATTAGGTAGAAATGATGATTTTACTGTTTCCTGAATTAGTAGAAGCTTATATGTCAGGATCAGGGTGTGAGGGAGGTGCTAGTGTTGCCTGGAGTGTTGCCTGGGTGGCAGATACTTGTTTTCTTAAGAGGAGAATCCCCGTGCAATTGTTGCGTGGAGAAGTAGTTGTTTGTGTTAAGATGGAGAGATGCTGGTGTTGCCTGAAGGGGTAAGTACTTGTGATATCAACATAGAGAAGTGCTTGCGATTTCAAGAGAAGGAAGCTGTACTGTTATTGAGAGAGTTAGGCGCTGGTATCGTCAGGATGGGGAGGCGCTGGAGTTGGGTAAATGTGATTATTCGAATTACTGGGTTACAAATCTGTTGAGCAGACCTTGCAATCGTCTTCAGGAGTGGTAGAGGATGCATGGATCAGGATTTGTTTTGAACAAACTGAGAAATACTTGGAAAAGTGGAGGGATTACTTTGTGGCATATATGGTCTGGAGAGCATGTTTGACAGGGCTGACAGAGGCGTTGTGGGAAAGTGCCACCAAGTAAGAATTCTAGGTACAGTGAGCATTTCCAATCGTCAGAGTATGGTGGCTGTTCAAGTAGGAAAGGACGAGGATGAATGGTTCCAAGTAAGGGTCTGCATCAAGGGTGTATGATGTGACCATGGCTGTTTAATCTGTTCTACAAGGGTACTGGAAAGAAAGGCGGATCTGCAGTAGGACTGGGATGGGGTGCATGGTGGTGAGGTGAAGGGGTGTTGGGGAGGAACTTGGGAGATGAATCAGTTGCTGCTTGCAGGTGACACAGCTCAGGTGGAGAATTTGAGAAAGAAGCTACAGAAACTGGTTTCCAAGTTTAGTAAAGTTTTTGATGTGTGAGACAATGAGGTAAAGTGGGAGGAAAAGTAAGAGAGTTTGATCAGATTGCGAGTCTGGTCAGGGAGAACTTGGAGGAGGTGGATTGCTTTACATACCTGGGATTGGACATGATAACTGTTGGAACTATGGGGCTGAAATGTATCATACTGTGAGAGAGGAGGCAAATGTCTTGTGTGCATTGAACTAAGTACTGAAGGATAGGCTTCTGTCTTTGAGGGTAAAGATTAATATGTTTGATGGTATCGTAATACAGACGGTGTTTTATGGCAAAAATTTTAGGCTCTGAATCCAAAAGAACGCTAGAGGATGGACGAGTTGGAAATGAAATGGCGTGAGAAGGGATGATCGTGTAAGGCAAGACAGTGGAAGAGAGAAGTGCAGTAGGAAGCGGAGGAGGACCGAGAGGGCTGACCAAGGTGGGCTGCAGTGGTTTAGACATATGGAGAGGAAGAGTGAAGACAGACTAACTAGGAGAACATACATTCTAGAAATGAGGGGAGCAAAAACGGGGTGACTGAAGAGACGAGAAGATAGGTAGGACATTCCTTAACATTCGAAAAGATGAAAGGAGTGCATGGGATAGAGGGAAGTTGATCGAATTGGCATAAAAAGGACGGAATGCTGTCAGTGGGCTTCATCAAGGTAAGTGAAGTGAATAGGGGGAAGCCACGGAACAGTCTTGGAATCTTGTTGTAAACCGGGGCCCTGGTTTCAGTCCATTATACATCATCATACATGCGAGCAAAAGAGGCCGTTCTTCGCTCGTTCCGGGCGCTACCTCGCTTTCTTGGGAATCGATGAAGATGTATGGAGAAAATATATCCTACAGCGTGATTTGAGTAGAAGATACACAGGTATAAATCAACGAAGAAGTTATGACAACCAAATCATATTAATCTCTTGGTATGTCGCTGATTCGTAAGTAATTCCATTCTTATTGGACTGTAGAAGGAGCTTTTATATGTCTGCCAGGCCCACATCTTTTCCCGTTTTCTCATTCTTTAGAATAAAAAACTTGATATACGGCTCTTACCACTATGACGATAATGTTCGGCGCGCCTCATATCTCTCTCCAGTGAAGGATGTACAGCCCGGAGATCCCCATTCATTCACAAGAACAACTTCGGACAATTTTTGAATGCTGGATGATTCGTAATCACTCCAGGGTAATCTAGTCTAGCCATCAGTCTCTCAGGAGGGTCGACGACTGGAATAGCCGGTTAACATTATATGTGGTGTAGCGGTTAAGTGTTCCTAACTATGACGTATTCACAGGCCGGCCAGGGTGGAGCGCATTCATAGGTTCGAATCCTGGTTGCGGCAGGCGGTCCACAGTAAACCCAACTGTTCATCCATTCCTAGGGGTTGGCCGATAAAATGGATACCTGGCTCAGGGTAGACTATATATATATATATATATATATATATATATATATATATATATATATATATAATGAGACGGCTTTGTTTAGGGCCTCAGTTGCCCGTACCGTCTAATCAATGGGCAGAATATATTCTTTACCGAAGTACCAATTTCTGTAATAAAATAAGCAATATTAAGAGTGGCTTGGTAACTTAGAACTAGTACAAAGATGATACTGAATATTACATACTGAAAATTTAAGAGCAATTACAAGATAACTCCTTCTCTAAACAGTTCATTGCACTGAAAGTATGAGTGAAATGTCGGCATCATGGGAGAGAAGAGTGTAATGGGTAAAACACGGTTTCGCTACCACGAGCATAATTTCGAATGACTCTAAGGGACTGTGAGGTACACAGGATGCTGAATATTAGGGACAAAATATTCTAAAATAGCTGGTTACCAAGACGTCTGTATTGTGAACTGACTTTTGACACTGGAAATACTTTATAAGGCCAATCAAGCTGAACAGTATCATTCATAAAAGTATTCATCTGCAGTACAGAAAGCAAGACTTTCTACTTGACGGAGAAATCAGTATTACCCAGAGAATGTCTCACTCTATCAATGAGGCAACAGATGGATATAACATTGCTTAAGAACCGGGTTATAGGACCAGCTCTCTGCTCATTTCCAAACTTGGAGCAACTATATATATATATATATATATATATATATATATACATATATATATACACGTTATACACACACACACACACATACATACATACATACATACATTTATACATATATATATATATATATATATATATATATATATATATATATATATA
>JAYMFT010010038.1:0-16922 GCA_038088735.1 Panulirus argus
TATATATGAATGCAGTACATAGACAGGGACAGTTTGATGAATCAAGAACTGGTTGCCAGTGAAATACGTGGCAGCTCTACTAGAGAGGCTGGTAGACAAGAAACGACTCTTGAGTACTAAGGTACGACCCTGGAACAACGACTGTACGGCCCATGAACACAAAAGGGACGACCCTTGAGCAGCCTCAGTGGTCGTGGCGTCGTGCTCAGGGTGGGGGGTGGTGGGGGTCCGACAGAGGCAGGTCGTGCGGTCTGCAGTACCAGCATAGTGTCACCAACCATGACACAGTAAGTCCCTGGTGATAATGTGCTTACGTAAGGGTGAGTTGCAACAGAAGAGGCCAAACACATACGTACGGACGGACCCAGCTAACACACAGATACAACAGCCGGCGCACAGACACGGAAGGCACAAGAAGCGCACAGACACACGGACACAACAGGCAAACAGACAGCCACACACACACACACACACACAAGGGGAAGAAGAAACAGACAGACAACAATACGTGACCAGGCGTATCAAGTAAACACCACAGAATCAAGATTCACAAATCGTAATTTGTTTTTCCCAAATTCTTTGTCAATATATTCTACTTTTTCATAAAGTATTTCCAACAGACTTAAACACAGAAATATTATACCATAGGAAAGCCCACCCAATATCTACATATTCGTCAAGTGGTCCTTGAAATTCAGCACAATACCAGGTACAACGGCGACCACTGGTGACAGTCGCTACAGAAGTGGAATAAATATTCACTACGACAAACTACAGATGTTCAGGTCTTCTTTTATGGTATCCTTCTCTGGTGGGTGTCGAGCAGGTGTTGTGCCAAGCGCCTATCCGAGCTCAGCACCAGATAGTTCCACGGAACGAGTGAGTAAAGCCCAGGATATGGTTTTGGAATATTGGTGCTTTAGCCTGACTGAACGGAGGGCGTTTAGATCCGCGTTGGGTTAATACTATGTGATGGGAGGAGGTGGGCACTGTTAAACACGTGTCGTGTGTCATGTCTAGGGAAGGGTCGATGCTATGACACACACACACACACACACACTAAGAGAGAGACAGTTTAGTGGTTAACGTTGAGACCCACAATTCAAACAGACCCGGGTTCGAGTCCTGGACAGGGCAGTCAGTTTTACAACCAACTTAGCTCTTCCACCTCTACTTCAGGGTTGGTAGAGAAGTTACTATTTGCTATATAGTAATTTCAGACACAGAGGAACAATATGGGGTCCTAACAGTGAATAATAATAATAATAATAATAATAATAAAAATCATAACCCAATATTTGCCTTTCAGCAAAAGCAGTTCCTCTCCCCAGACCTGGACGATCCTGTCCTACCCTCAACTCAACGGTGGAGGGGACCAACTCAACACCCAGACCGCGTCTACCATTTCCCCGGCCTTACCGTACGGCAGCTGGTGACTGGTGTGTGTGTGTGTGTGTGGCTGACTCGTTCACAACACACTACAACCAAATCACGGTCCTCGCTGCTTCTGCCGCCCTGTGATCAACGAAGCTGTTAAGGCCTACATCCCGGAGGGCGCTGCATATCCAACGAGCCACCAGCATGACCAGTTACACTCACTGTTGCGAACAACGGGCGTGCCAACCCGAAGGAAATGGTGAGGTCACACCGAGATACCGGTAATATCTATACCTTTGTTTCGTCGCGACTAACAACGCAATACTCCTAACCTAACCTACTTAAGCGTGAAGCACACACACACACACACACACACACACACACGCCAGAACGCACTTCCGTACACGTGGACGTAAAGACTGAATACCGTCCTAAGGTTAGGTAGGAGCGGGTCATAAGACAAAGTGTCGAAACTACGGCAAACAGGAAACGGAAGGTGGCAGTCCTTACAAGTCTTTGTGTGTGTGTGTGTGTGTGTGTGTGTGTGTGTGTGTGTGTGTGTGTGTGTGTGAGTGCCTATTTTGTACTTGACGGGGAGGGAGTTGTACCCTCGTGGGGCCCCCATATCCTGCGCTTCTCCTACCATAAAACTTTTGCGTGGCGTCACGACTCACCGTTTCATCGCTGGTCTTATTCCATGTATACACACACACGAGGCAACAAGTGGTGTGTGTGTGTGTGTGTGTGTCCCCAGGCGGGAGGCCAGGCAGGAGGAGGAGGAGGATGTATCTTCACTAGGGTTGCCTCCCCAGGAGGTTGTCTTCATGAGGAGGATCAGCCTCCTGGGGAGGAGTGGAGGATGCCGCCCTTCCCCCCCTCCTATCGCATCCCCCCCGCCCCCCGACACGTCACCCCGCGGGAGGTTATATATAAACCAATCAACTCGCTCGGGTCAGACCCGACCTCCCCCTGAGGCTGCGTGTCGACCGTGACTCTCTAATTGAATTCACCCCATGACGAATGGAGTAATACAGGAGGAGGCGCCAACAACAACAACAACGAGCGCATAAAGGGGTTACTGTAGGGATGATGGAGATACGAGAGGATAAAATAATAACCAAGAGAGTTTTAGAGGACAGCGTAAGGGGAAATGGTCAGGAGGAAAGAGAAGGAGAGGACAAGACGAGGAGAGAGTTTCAAAGCTTAGCGGTGTAAGGAAAGAATCAGGCATCACAAACACATACACACAAGCTTTTCAAAACCTTCCTTGTGCAACGCGGGTTGATCCTACTGTCCGTGCGTCCGTCCGTTATCTGGTGTTGTCCGTTTGAGGCTACGTAGAGCGGACGGTGGCCGCCGCCCCAGGCAGGAGCCTCGCGTCGCAAAGTTGTTCTACGACGCAGAACGTGACTTCTTCGCCCCGGGATGCGAGACCCTCTGACCCACCCCTGCCGCTCGGCTGATGGTAATGAGAGGGTTGCCCGCACGGCTCGAGCCTCCGCTTGTACGGCATTCTCATTGTTCTCCAGCGTAATTCCACGGGTCTTGCCTTCTGAGGGAAAACTGAGAGATTTCTTCGAAAGGGAACCAGCGATACCTGGCACTAACACTCCCCACTACATATGCAACTACTGCCCTGCAGTAAAGGATTCATTTTCACAGAGAAATCTATGTTCTCAGTTCCTCTTCCACGGGGAACACGATGTTATCAATGCGTGGCGCGTGGAGTTAAGCTGCATCAACGTTGACACTGCCAGCGCCGTGCGTCCACTCTCACACGACCTTTCTCGTCAGCGAGGAAGATACTTATCACTTTATTAAGTCTACCTAGAGCAGCTATGTCGATCCTATGGGTTCTGCAAGTACAAGAGGGCAGGCTGTACCTTAATACGAGTGCCTCACTGCCAAGCATGTGGGTACAGTGAGTACATCGAGGCTGACTATACCTCATAATGAGGGCATCATAGTAAAATATGAGTCTGTCTGAGAAGAAGAGAGTTTAAATAAGGTAAAGTGTACTATATATCAATTACTTAAGAGCCGCACGTTCTAATACACTTAATCTTAAGTAGGCCACTGCGTCAGAAAGAGTGAGAAATGAACGCGGGAGAGGGTTGTCCACATCAAGACACTCTGCGCTTCCCATTCTCTCTCATCCATCAGGGTCCTATATCGATGGAGTCGGTGGGCATGGGAGGGTTGAACCCAAGTTCAAAAGACAGAACCCGAGTTCAGCCTTGCCAGGGTGGACCCAAGTTCAGGCAGGCTTGGGTAAATTCAAGTTCATCCACCCTGGGTAAATTTGAACCCAAGTTCAGGCCAGGTGGGGTGAAGCTAAGCTCATGAGATACAAAAGTAAGTTCAGCCGGACAAAATGCCTAAGTTATCATATAATTACTCTTTAACGTCAAAAATATCATCAACATCCCTTTAAATGAAATAATACATCTAGTTTTAAAAAGCACTCACACTACAGCATTAAAAAAGGAATTCAACTCTTTTCTCCGAAACCACCTGGCTTCTTCTATGAACTCTGAAAATCCTGGGCTTTATGAAACTCTGAAGTAATCCTGCTTTGTGAAACAATGAAACAGCTTTACGAAACACTGAAAAAAACAAGCTTTAAGAAACAGTGAAACAACCAAGCTTTACGAAGCAGTGAACCAACCAAGCTTTACGAAACAGTGAAACAACCAAGCTTTACGAAGCAGTGAAACAACCCGGCTTCACGAAAGTAAAGCAACCCGGCTTCAAGGTACGGATGGGAGGGGGGTTGCGACACTGCCAACATCCTAGAGAGTGGCGGCCGCCCTGTGCACTTTCCACAGCTGTGTGTTACCATTTCCTGACCTCCCCTGACACGCCTCTCTCTCTCTCTCTCTCTCTATCTATCTATCTATCTATCTCCTTGTATAGGATCCGGGCCGTCGTGTTACTCCCCTGATCAGCCAGACTGTTATACACTGCAGCCCGCAGGCCTCCGTATGTAACTGTCACACCCAAGCTACTATGGTATCACTTTCCATACACACACACACACACATAGAGCATTCATCCAGTTCCTGTTTAGATTCCTCAATTGATCATGAGTCTATAAGGGAAGGGCAGACACAGGAGACCTGATGGTCTCTGACCACCTACTGTTGACGGGTCAACGCTTCAACTCCCCATAACGGATGGGTCGAGGCCCAAACTCTCGACCATGGACAGGTCGACACCCCAAACTCCCCACCACAGACAGGTCGAGGTCCCAAACTCCCCACCACAGACGGGTCGATGGGGACCCCAACTCCCCACCGCTACAGACGGGTGCGTACACTCCCCAACTCCCCAGCTGGGGAAGGGTGAACGCTTCTACTCCCTCCTGGCCCAGCACCAAGACACAGTAGAGTAATTACCCGTAATCAGGTACTCGGCTCCGTCACGTCTCTCCGGGCGAACCTGTTCTGGCGGCTGCTCTTTGCCCTCCGTAACGCGTCTCATGCCGGCGCAAATTTTGTCATTACGAATTACCGTCCATTCATGCCCCGGTTGTTCTCAAGGTAAAACTCTACATCAATAAAACGCTCCCTGAAGGTTCCTAATCAACAGGTTTATATACTCAAGTCTTGTGCTTTAGTTTTCGACTGAGAGATTTACGCTTGTTGTCTTTCATGTGTTGAAACGGAGGTGTTTCCAGTGGAATACTGGCGTTGTACCTATCATGTCATGTGTTGCGTGGGTGGGTGTTGCCAGCGCATGACTGACTGGTGGTGTATCTGTCATGTCATGGGTCGAGTGGGTGAGTGGCTTCAGCGCATGACGGTGGCGTTACCTGTAATGTCATGTGTTCGAATGTTCTCAGTGCATGACGGCGGTGAGTGTTGTGTTTGCCATGTCATGCGTTGAGAGGGGGTAGTGTTGCCACTGCATGACGGAGGTGGGTGTTGCACATCTCATGACCTTACTGACCAGTGTAGGAATGTCTCGAGCCAGCGAGGTACTGCGTGGCGTCATCGCCACGGAACTAAAGTAGGGCAGGGAGTACACTGTACTCGAACACTGTACACCTGCCGGGTGTACTGAGGGTACACCTGCTGTGCTGAAATGCTACACTCGCTGTGTTCAGAACGCGCTGAAATACACTATACATCGCTGTACTCAATCTCTCTCGACTGTATTCCTCCGCTGAAAACTCTCTCTCTCTCTCTCTCTCTCTCTCTCTTCTCTCCCTCTCATTCTCTCTCCACACCGCAGTCAATCACCACGGGGCGCCCTGTGTCCTATTCCCCCCCCCCCCGGTTTTCGTGTGGTAAGCGACCATACCTACCCCTCATCACAGTGACCCAAGTATTATGGCGTCCAGAGGCATTCCACATCATCTACCCGCTCTTTCCGTCCGACGCATTTCGAACATACGTGTATATATATATATATATATTTCTCCCCCGCACCTGGTCGGTGGGCTGGGTAGGGTCAAGACAGCATCCCACAATGCCTATGTCTGACAACAGCTTGGTAATAACGACACATTATTTACGGCCTCGTCCAAGTTCAACAGATGGGGGTGGGGCGGCAGCAACTAAGGGGGTGGGGGGGCTTAGCCTCGTTTCGTTACCCAGGATGGTTTACGACGCTCGTAACTACCGGACGCAACGACGACGATCTGAGGCATGTTAAAAAAAAAACTACAACAACTCCGCCTTGTTCCATATATAGGGGACGGAACAGATTCTGGAGGTCACGGGTACCACGACCTTGTCAATAAGGCGGGCTGGCGGAGCAGTGTTCTGTGGGAGATGCGAACCATGGAACGCTCGTACACACCGCCGTCGCCCAACGACTTCCTCCTGAAGGTGTAAGCAGCTACTAATCATGGCTACATTAACGATTATGTGAAGAACTGATCAATGCAGCAGACACTGGACTTAGCCCCGGGCATACTGTATAGGGAGCAGAAGACCCCCCGAAGACTTCACCTACTACCCACCCAGGAATATGGGGAGGAGGCTTCCTTAAGCATATTACCCGCATCTAACCCACCGCTGGTTTCGGGGGACTGTGCTCTAACCCCGTAAGTCGGTCTAGGACTAACTTCCCCAAGTTAGAATGGCCCGTTCTTGCCGGCTGTTTCTGACGTTGCAGGTTTTCTTTTTTTTTTGTAAACTACCGAGACGCTTCCGGCAATAGCCAGACTGGTAATACGCCCAGGCAGCTAGTAGGCTTTATCGCAAGAGCCGTGCTGCGGGGATAGAGGAAAGCCCAGCCCGAAACCAACGTCGGGTTTCATCTCAGGAGGGATGCTACTACAATCACAATGGGGTGACCAGATATGAGAGGTTATTAATGGGGTGGGGAAGAGTGGGGTGGAGGAGGCGGTTCGTGCAGTGGCTTTCTCCTTCCCCTCCCACCGATGCTTATAATCCACTACCGGCCGGGGGGTAATTTATAATCACGTCTCGATTATTTATATCATTCTTCCCCACTGAGATCATCTCGCGCAGGTATATTCGTAACTCTTGCGCAATGACATGTTGCTGCAGTTCAAACGTTAGATGTTTCTATTGCATTGCTCTCTCTCTCTCTCTCTCTCTCTCTCTCTCTCTCTCTCTCTCTCTCTCTCTCTCTCTCTCTCGTTAAAGTCTTCTGAAAGGGCGGGTGAGGTCGAATCGAAAAGTTCGCGTGGGGTGGAGGGACGAGGGAATTATTAACATATGCAAATGAATCCCCGGACAATCATTCATCGGAGTACAATGACCCACAGGAGAGGGGCAATTAGCCTCAATCCCAATCAACGAATACGTTACTACGCGAAAACGCCACAATTTAACCAGCCTGAGAACGTTACGAGAATAAACGAACCTAACTACTTCCAATCTGCGATTAACGACCAATTACAACACGAGGAGACAGACGTGAATGACAGCCTCTCCAGTGGCAGTCCTGATAAGACAACACGGCAGGAACAAATCACCTACTGGCAACCACCCCGTATAAAACGACGTCAGAAATACACAGGTTCAATTCACCTTCTCTTTCCCTTCTTACTAAAAAAAAAAAAAAAAAAATCCATTTACTCTTCCGCTATCTCTCTTTCCTCTGGCTATTCATAAAAGCGCGGGACTGTCTCTTGAACACGACCTACGTCACAATCGGCAATATATATCTCTCTCTCCACGCACGTCTCCTCCTCCTCCTCCTCCTCCAGCACAGGTGGTGTTATCAGCTGTGGTACACGTCTCTCGCTGTGAGACACACATACGACAACACGACCCGATTCAAGTACCACTTAGCCTTGTATGGCGAGGAGATCACGCGCCCTGACAGATGGACAGGCCAAGTTTTCTCTCTCTCTATACCCTTGCAAAACAGCTGGGGTAATCTCTCTCTCTCTCTCTCTCTCTCTCTTGACCATCTGACCACGACGTTAGGATCCCTGGACACAAGCCATGTCACACACCCCAGGGGGGTCGTTACGACCATCGTCACCTTGCTCTAGGCTCGTAACGCCGTCACAGCGTAAGAATCCACAACACAGCATCGAGCCCACCTCCCCTTATGTAACCCTCCCACCCACCACCCCACCAAGACCCTCCCCCCCCATCACAACACACCAATTAGCCGTCGTGTGTGTACACACAGATCACGCTCCGCTAATTAAACGCAAAATCCTGCTAGTTCGCCGGTGGTGGGGCTGGTTGCACTAAGCGCATTAACAAACCAGCCGTCACTGGCACATTGGGGTCACAGGTTCGAATCCCCCCCACAGCACTCTAGCATGGTAACCGTTACCAATGCCACATACCGCACAACCACTTGTAACGCTGACTGCGCGTTATGATAATATAAATAATAATCATAACAATAATAACAAAAACAATAATAATAATAATAATAATAATGAGATGAAGAAGAAGAAAAGCAAGAATAAGAAGAACAAGAACAAGACGAAGAAAGTAAAAAATCGTCTAAGAATGCGAACGTAATTTCAGCTTATGAGCACCATTGCTAAAGGACCAATCAAAAGCACCACTAATTACCAGTACCAGTTCATATATATCACATCCGCATCTCTCCTTGTAATTACTGCCATTAGACAACACTAACAATCCAACCCCGACCGAACCTTATACGACCCACAACGGCCGTGCGAAATGCACACACACACACACACAGCAACAACCCGGTGGAACAACCACAGGTGATGTGGTGGCAGGGTCGGGTCGAGTTGGGTCTTTACGGTTGGGGGCAAGACAATAGCGACCCACGAACAGCTGGTCGAAGGGTGCTGATAAAAATCCAACAAACATCGACCATTACTGCCATCCCTTGTGACAGCGGCGCTTCGTCACACAGACGCACACACAACACACACACACACACACACATGAGAAGAACATTCCACAAATATAACTTGGCTCAACACACGTAACACTTGAGACTTACGAACCAAAAACAAAAGAAATGGACAACACAGAGTCTTTCCTCCAACATTTGAAGGAAACTCAGACAGAGAACAACAGACGTAGCGGACAGGAAGAAGAGGAAGAAGAAGAAACACGAGGATAATAAGAGAAGGAATGAGGAGAAACAGTCTCAGGAACGGACCAGTTTAACATGTCAGTTGGAAGGTGGTGGAGGCAGAAGAGGAGGAGGTCAGAAAACACCGATTATCACAGGGGATCACAAGAGGCCATTAAGACCTACGCAGGGTTACGGTGAAGAGAGAGAGAGAAGAGGGTGTGGTGTGGTGTGTGTGTGTTGCCGGGCCAGTGCCCAACCTCACACCAGCGTATGCAAATGAGGCAAGCATGCGAGACGATGGGGGGGGGGCTCTGATAATTACTCACCCTCCCAAGTGTGTCCAATATGGAGCTCGCAGAATAGAGCGTAGCGGACATACTGGAGATCAGGGGAGAGAAAGTCCTGCGAAGGAGGTAGGAGAGAGAGGAGTCCTGCGGTGGAGGAGGCAGGAGGGAGGAGATCCTGTGATCCGTGGTTCAGCCATACGGGTGGAGGTGGTGGTCGTCGGCTTCAGTACGACAAAAAGTCAAGCTTGTACGACTCAAAAAAAAAATGGAATAATTCACCCATTTGGGAAGGGCGGTACGACCCTTGAACACGAAGGTACGACCCTTGGGGACGATAAATAAAAAGTCAGGTTATCGTACACAGTGGTCGTACAGTCGGGCAAAGTGAGTCGTACCGTCGGGCTCGAGGTCTGTACCGTTATGCTCGATGGGGTGGTTTATTCCACTCGCGTCAAACGCTGCGAAACTCAAGTCGTACACAGACAGACTCGCATGGAACGGAGCGTTGACAAAGGATTAACGCTTCTAATATATACCTGAAATTCCGGTTCTATGATGGTAACAATAAAAATATTTTCATGCCTCCAAATTTACGTTTGGCTAAAACTAGTCAAACATACGATTTCCCAGAAAAAGGCAGGATTACAATTTGAGGACTTTGGGGTTAAAAAGTTACCCGGCGAATACCTACAAGATACCCGGTGATCAACAGTAGATGACATTATCATAATCATGTACGTAAAGTGGTTTGATGAGAGACACCGCCTTACACCGTAGTGGCTTGGTGAGACGTAAGCGAGACAAGCGAGGGGTGGACGGAGGGGTAGCCTGCCTCACCGAACGCCAGTTATCAGCAGAGAGAGAAACATGACAGACTGGTCAAGGTGAACCTTGTTAAATTCCATCTGAACTAGACGGCGCACGCAAGCAGGCACGCACACACACACACACGCACGCATGAGAGAGAGAGAGAGAGAGAGAGAGAGAGAGAGAGAGTAAATATTGTGCCAAAAGAGAGGCTAAACCTTTGCACCCTTCACCCCGGGGCCGCCACACTGACCACAAGACTAACAAGGAAGGGGGGAGGGGGGGAGGTTTACAAGGTGGTGTTTTGATACGGACGGGTCAGGTATACGCCGGGCACTCTGCCACCACAACCAGCACCACCACCACCACCACCACAAACACCACCGCTTCTGCCACCACCACCACCACCTCAAACACCAAGGCTATACTAACCTACCACAAATAACACCAGAAACGCCACACAAGCAAACAACACCGACTGTATGGGGTCTATGAGAGAGAGAGAGAGAGAGAGAGAGAGAGAGAGAGAGAGAGAGAGAGAGAGAGAGAGAGAGGGGAGGGAGTGGCCACATTCCTACCGTCATTCACAGCCTGGCCAGCCGCTCACTAAGCCACACCTAGACACCACCCACTCCTCCACCTACCACCCTCGCACTACCTGACCACCACAACCAACACCGCTGTTAGTGCCACCACAGCTTCCATCGTCTCAGCCACTACCACATTCTCTCTCTCTCTCTCTCTCTCTCAAGTGGCAACCTCTGCTAAACCCCGGGCAGCAACATCTTTCGTAACAACGCAAATAAAGAACATTCATTTTTATAACCGCTTCGCAACCTGAGAGCCTGACTGAACGGGGAACACCAGGGCGGCCAGGCACTGCTTAGCAGGCGGTGGGCCACGGTCACTGCTGGTGGTGGCGGGCCATACTCGATCACTGCTGGTGGGCCACGCTCAGCTGATAGAGGTGCGCCACAATCAGTGATAGTGCTTTCGGAGGTCTTCTACCCCCACAGCTGGGTTCTGGGACCTTACCTTATCTTACGTATACCGTGCGATGGTCTCTGAGGTCTTCTACCCCTACTGTTGGGTCTGAGATCTAAATCGTGTTCCTACTTACCTCACCCAAGCTGTCAGGGGCGCGCCGCAACACGTAAGCTTAAAGTAAACACCATATCCTGGATGGTATTTTCTAACTCTTAGCAAATTCAGCAATCGGAAGACAGCAAAGCAAATGACCAGGATACAAATCTAAGATGTTCATGAAACATAATACACCACTTGAAAATACAGTACGGACATGTATATGCAACTTGCTAGCATTTAAACGTTCACTACGGACGTGAACATCCAATACGAGCATTCAGACGTTCAGTACGGATACACTGATGTAAAAGTACAGTAAGTACCTATAAAGGTACATCAAGGACGTTTAAACGCTCAATATGTAGCATATTCATAAACGTTCCGTACAGCCACTTAAACGTACATACAACACGAACATCTGTATGTACAATACGGACATTTAAAAGCAAGATACGAAGATTGAAACGTACAGTACGGGCGTTAATGTACTATACGGATATAAAACATTTACAGTAGAGATATGTAACACTCTTATACTTGTTCCGCCTCTGTAGATGATGTTGGGGGTGGAGTGAAGGAAACATGAAAAATTAATTCCCATATCAGTCGTGGGCAGAGTCGCTCAAAAGCCCGTCTACAACAAACCAGTACGAGCGGCAAGATTAAAACAGCTTGTATAAAAAATTATCATGCATATAAATTCCTATATCTGAGCCAAAAAAAAAAAAAAAATTGCTATCTACGAAAATTCCAGCTCGACCCGACACTCTTAAGACATCAAGCCGATCTGCTGCAAGTTGCTGCGAACGACAGAAGTGTGAGGGAAAACGGGTGGCTGCAGTCCAGAAGACCCAAAGGGGAGGATTTTTAGAGGCGGACCTAACAACAGCCACCCTCTCCTCCCGCTCCAGGTGGGATCCCGGCCGGATTATGACCGCTATAAACGCCATGACAGGGACCATCAATTCACACACCCCGACAACGACTCGCCCACCGATAACACGACCTGCCAGCAAGCCTCCAGGGGGCGTGTTCGTTCCACCGGACTGAACTAAGCATCGCACCGTCTCTCGTCATAAGGTGTTCAAATCCTTCGCCAGGGGGGACGGGACTGGAAGAATCATCCCCCCCCCTCAACCCCCCCACCGTACGATGGTTGCTGGTGCAATATCAAAGGTACGAATCGGGAGCTTTATCGCCCGGGGTTCTGTCAGACTCAGACCCCGCCAAGCCCTGATGGCTGTACAGGAAAAGTGTTTTACGCGCACGCTCGGGGAGCGCGCACGGAGACGACCCGCTACAGTACTGACAGACACGTCGACCTCGTCCTCCTCCGAGACATGGCTGAGGTGCATCTTCTCGAGGGGGCACAAGGGCGTTCACAGGGATTAAGACCTACCTCGACAGGTGGACGCGGGATGAGAAACAATAATACCTTGTACACTCCAAATTTTTTAAGCATTTTGCCTATTCTTTCTTTACTTTTTAGGATTCTTTAGTCCTTCTTTACGTATTTAATTTAAGGCCAGGCCTCGATAGGGTTGGAACCTACGATATAATATTCGGTCTCGTCTAATCTTCTGTTCCTCGAAACAGAAACAAAGTTCGACATCTTAAAAAGCTTACACGAGAAGTTGTCACTGCAATCCAACATGGGGGAGCGGAGATAAGCATGGTTATCTCCAAAGGTCACAACCGGAGATGCAAAACTCGTCCGGAGGGCAACACAGATGATGGTATGGCAGAGAAAAACCTGATGCAAAATTCTGCACCCGGAGGTTAAAAAAAAAAAAAATATTAGCAACACTGAAAAGTAAATGCATTACAGAAAAAAAAAGCTGATTATAATTCGTGACTGGTCCCTTGAATCAGGTCCCCTCCCCTTCGCGGCCACGAACGTCACTAAGACACATAATGACATTCACAGGAATACAAACATGATACAAAAAGACAAGGTTAAGAGACATATAGTAGTCACCAAACACACACACACACACACACACACACACAAGAGTCGTGGTTAACAAAACGGCAAAGCACAAGGCACAAACAGCGCTGAAAGGAATACATAAAACTATACAAATTATGAGATGTTAACGTCTGAAATGCGCGTGAAGAAATACAGATGATGCCAAATGACAACAACAAAAAAAACGAACGAGCCACGCAACAATTCTCAACATTTCTAAAAAAAAAGAAAAAAAAACATTCACAAACTGGTCATGACCTCTAGCTCTGACTGCCTGACGAGCCCTCGCCGCACCAGCAACCAAGATCACAATAGTCTGGTCGATCATGACACACACACAAATACATACACACACACACACACACACACACACACACCGTGGGATAAATTATCACAGGTGAGCGTCCGCACAGGTGTATCGACGCATCAATCTCCACCACCTCCCCCCAAACCCCCAACCCTCCATCATCAATCACAGACCAATAATAACCATCAATTACCCAACCTCTACTCTACAAGAGAGGCCGGAGTAGTCATCCATCACGCACTCAGATCGTAATCACCTTGTACCCACTTCCCCACTACGATACAAACCACCCCTCCCCCTTCCCCAAACACACAGCATCACCACCCCATAAACCGACACTGTACGCAACTCACCACACTACCAGGGATCCGCAACCACCACAGACCACAGCAGCCACACGCCTCGCTATCATGCCACCACCTCCACAGAACAGGGAAATGCTTGTTTCGTCCGACCACAGACAACCGGCAGAAGACCATCGGGGGTCTTCATCTACCGCATCCACAACCACACCAAACAACAAAGTGACCTGATGATGATCACCACCACACCAACCACCACTACCCTCCTCCATCCACACAAACACAACCGGGCAATCACGAACAACCCCGCCCCCTCCCCTCCCCCCCCCACCTCCGGTACAACGGAGGACGACGATCTCCGTTGCCAGGCTCCGGGAGAGAGAGAGAGAGAGAACTAGTTTTTACGGCGGTCAGGCTCGAGAGGCGGGGGTCGAGGAGAGGAGAGTCGTCGGGAGGCGGAGGTTCACGTGGGGGGAAGGGGGAGGGGGTTATAATCGGCGTTGTGTGCGTGTGACGTACCGGGCCAGTGTAGAGGAGGAGGAGGAGGAGGAGGAGGAGGAGGACCATCAGTTCGACGGCCGGTGCAGGAGGGGCGAACGTACGCGGTCTAGTGGGGACGCAGCGGCGGCGGCGTAGAAGGGCAACACACGGAGAGAGGAAAAAGGAGAAGACGCAGATGACAGACGAAGGATGGAGAAGAGGAGAGGGGAGGAAGAGAGTGTTAAGCAACCGTGAGAGGTTAGGTTAGGTTAGCGAGTGGGTAAGGGCGTAATACCTGGCAAGCCAGCCATTGGGGGGGGGGGGGGGGAACACGGTCAAGACATGACCGGCATGGGTGACGGAGGGGTCCCGGCCGGAGCGCGTCACACACGTGTGCCTCCACCGGCCATGGCCGCCCCCCGGGCAAGGACACACGGTAACGCAGCCCCTCCGACTGTCAAGTGGCGTACCTCTCTCCCTCTCTCTCTCTCTCTCTCTCTCTCCCCCCGGCCGTAGTTGCCATTCCGGCGATCACGCATCCCCTCGCGCGTGGAGCGCAAAAAGGACACGAGGACTCCTCTCTTCCCCGGCCAGCTACTGACTTATCCTTGGTCCACAGTTCCTCCCAATAATGCTATCTCTCCGGGGTAAATAATAACGAGATGATAACAAACTTACGCGTTCTTAAAACTGCGATCACATTTCTTACTAACTGTACTGTCCTTAAAATAGACTCAAATTAGATGAGGATTATTAAGAGAGAATTAACTTCTATGCCGGAGTTAAATGCCGTGACGATGCCCTCTGCTGCACCGGAATGTGTGCCAAAGGCCAAGGGAGCAGAAGGGTGGTATCACAACCCTGCCTGCCACGTACGCGTTCCACAATATGATGTTGTGAATTTTTGTTTCTGAAATTGGGACGTTGACCGCGGCCCTCGGCAGACGGTTCTCAAATGAATCTCTGGACGAATTTATTTCTGGTGTGCGTGTGTGTGTGTGTGTGTGTGCTGCTTATCACATGCAAGATTACTCGTGGTGACGTTTGAATAATAATCGCTTGACGCAAGCGTGCAGCGTGCATTAAGTAGCACTGTTGCCATCACTTGTGCTTCACTGTTGCCATCAACTACTGCGGTGCCACCAGATGTAATTCAGTGGCGCCACCACTTGTACTAGTGTACAACTGACATAAATCCACCGTTCAGGGCTGGAGACAATAGGTCGAGCTGACTGACCGGGCGAGAGCCACGACCACGACGTTCTACAGTTGGCTCTGCACCAACCAAAACCTTCAGCCGTTTTCATAAGCACCCCCAAGACGGCCGTTCCTTTACACAGAGGAAGCTGATCCTTTAAGTGTAATCTGCCCCCAGCAAGACATTCCGGGTCAACAGGTATCTCCATCACGGTCACGCGCTAATATTCCACTTCAGTATGAAACACTGACAATTATGCAAATTATTACGTCCAGTAAAAATCCAGATACTACATACACACGGGATACCCCGTCTGCGTCCAACGTCCCAGACTCTACACGCCCATCGGAATGTACGACAAAGTAGTGAATATAACAACTTCCAGGGGAACTCTTTAAGTCTTCTCAAAGTATATCATGTAGCGAGGCACACTGCAGAGACTGCAGCCACCTAGCTTCAGGATGATGAGATACTGAAGCTAACCTGAAAGAGAGATGGACAGATAAATATGAAGACTTTAAACATTCCCCTTTTTGACAGTGAAAAGCAAGAATGATTCGACAGATTTTTAGTGGACGGTGATGGTCCATCTCACGTGTGGTGAAGTTACCACACGAGCCGCCTACGTAAGACACGGGAGATAATGAGGGACTGGACAGCAAGCGTGACCAGGCAAGAGAGAAAGCAAACCCTGAAACGAAAGCTCTTTAGGAGTCACATCCTTTCATCAGAGGTCATGTCTAGCACAGTGTGTGTGTGTGTGTGTGTGTGTGTGTGTGTGTAAGTTCAGATACTAGGCAATGGCTTCTATGACCAGCAGCCGACGACCACTTTAAGGATCGAATTCCGTGGATCGAAGTACATCATTAGGCCAGTAGCGATGATGCGAGGAAGCCCGTGTAAGACCGGATACATACCTTCCTCCTCTTCCCCCCTCCTCCTCGTAACATAGGGGTCTTGAACATCCCCCTCTCTCTCTCTCTCTCTCCTAAAGGTTCCTCAGCACCACCCCTCCTTCTCTAAGGGTGCCTCAACACCACCCCTCCTACTCCTCCTCCCCTAAGTGTTAAACATGCTCAAATAACAAAAGACTGCCGGTGTGGATCCCCTCACGACGGTTTGTTTATGTCTAACGTCAGGGGGGAGAGAGAGAGACAGATGACTGCACATGTGATGTTAAAACTCGTCATATACATTGTCAAGCGTCGTATACATCCAGTGATTCAGAAAAAATATGCATCACAAAATGCTTGGAAAAAGTCGGCAACCCCGGGAAGCATTTCTTACTAGTACCGACATCGCCCGCATCACAACAACGGCGCTGCGGCACCGGTAAACAGCTTAGGGGTGCCAACGTTTGTTTTGCTCCACTCGTTTACTGTTGAGTTCGGCCTCCGGAACACGTCACTCATCTTAGTGTGTCTTAGGAACAGGGTGGCGGCGGAGACATACTCCAGACTTAGCGGGAATGGAGGTAGCACATTACTGACTTACTGCAGATGGCATCAACATATTCCTGACAACTAAGGTGGCGTATATATATATATATATATATATATATATATATATATATATATATATATATATATATATATATATATATATG